>JBAMJV010008191.1:0-52500 GCA_037951105.1 Echinarachnius parma
CATGGCGACATGTTCCACATGTCGAGGGGCGGATCTAGCTTTTTGCTAGGGGGGGGGGTAGGGGGGGTTGGATCTACGTTTTTGCTAAGGGGGGGGGGGTTGACCAAATGACGATGCGGATACTGTGTTGGTCTGGACACATGATGGCGTTTTTCTATGCACATCATATTTTCACTTGGCAGCCCAAGGGGGGGGGGGGTGCGGTTAAACCCCCTTAACCCCGTAGATCCGCGCTGCATGTACACAGAACAAGCCTATGAGCTGTGCCAGTGGCGTAGTGTGGTCGGACATACTGATATAGGGGGTCGGGGTGGTGCACTAGAAATATGACTCCAGCACTGCCTTTGTAAAGGGTCCTTTCCAAAAGACGTGAACCCCCGATTTCTGACACCTCTGAATTAACCCCCCCCCCCCCCATGTGCTGCCCAGTTGAAAATTGATGTGCATAGAAAACCGCCATCATGTGTCCAGACCCCACAGTATCCGCATCGTCAATTGGGTCAACCCCCCCCCCCCCCCTTTAGCAAAAAGATAGATCCGCCCTGATATGTGAACATGTAGCCACGATATCAGATAACAAAATAAGTATACATTCTCGCCTCATTTATTACTTACACTGCCCAGTAGTGACCTTATTGCAAGGCAAAGGTCGTTCCAATCGGTTTTGTTCCACGCGGCCCGATACCGGGCTCAAGATCAAACGTACTGTAAGAGAGAGTGAGCGAGAGAGGGCCGTAATAGAGAGAGGGGGAGAGAGCTAAAGGAAAAATATGTGTACAAAATGAATGGTAAGAAAGGGTGTCAGTTTAGGGGTGTCAGGGTGCAGAAATAGGGGGTCACCTTTTGGAAAGACCCAGTTTGCTTACCGTCAGTACATCACATGTTGATACATCAGTTTGCTTACGTATATATATTCAGTACATCACATGTTGATACATCAGTTTGCTTACCGTCATGTATATATTCAGTACATCACATGTTGATACATCAGTTAGTTTACCGTCATGTATATATTCAGTACATCACATGTTGATGCATCAGTTAGTTTACCGTCATGTATATATTCAGTACATCACATGTTGATACATCAGTTTGCTTACCGTCATGTATATATTCAGTACATCACATCAGTTTGCTTACGGTCATGTATATATTTATAATGTTACAAACTGTTATTGCCACATATCTACACCGCTTTGAATTGTAATGAGTTTCATGTCTGTTCTTAAAGGGAACCACCATTCAAAAATATGATTTTTATAAATGAAATGTAATTGTTTTAGTAGTTCATTCCATCAACAAGTTCAGTACATCACATGATGGTAAATCAGATTGTTTACGGCAATGTATATGAGTGTGTTACACACTATTGTTGCCAAACATCTACACCACTTTGAACTTGTAACGAGTTTCCCATTTGTCCTTTACCTCTTGATCCCACACTGCCTCTATTTGTGTATGATATGATTGTTATTGTAGGGTTAATCGGCCTTTGATGCAACCATTTATTAACCATAACAGATACTTACATCGATTACAAATCTATGATAAGTTGGAAGTTATATTAAACATATCATTTCATTGTTGTATAGATTACTAATTATTATACCGCTTTGTTCGTATTATACTGTATATTTTGTCAAGTCCTTTGTTACAGCAACTATGTCGTGATAATAAATATGTTGAATTATATTTTGTTGGCATGTTACATGGTTCTTCAGCTTTAACTTGATACATATTTGTTCATAAACAGGTGCGGCGATGTGTTCGGAAACCATAATGCATTGGGAGGGGGGGGGGGGGGGGGGTGGGGGGGGGGGGGGGGCAAGCATTGTTCGTACCTAACCTCTCGATCCCATACTGCTTATCAAAGATGAATAACAGTTTTGGGAAAGTTACAGAAAACATTTATAATTGATCAATATTTTTAAATAAGTACCTAAAAATGGCTTGTGTGGTAAAATCCGAACATAACGATGCGTTAAATGCAGAAATATCGGAAGAAATCCAATACCCGCCCGTGAAATGTATGACTAGTTTTAAGGCCGAGACCGAGACCACTTGGTTTTCGGGGGCCGAGACCATCGGTTATGATGGTCAAGACCGCTTACATTTTTGTAAAGGGAGGGGGGGGGGGGGGGGGGTGAACGGTGAACCGTTACTGTATTACAATGAATGCATGTTTTTGTTTACGAGATGATTACGAGTACTGTTGTGATGAGCGTGCATGGTAGAGGGGCTCTGTTACTTTGTGTTAACATTATCATTACCGTACATTGATGGTGTCTCCCAACAACTCAGGCGCCGCCTAGAGAGCCATGGGATCCGAACGGTTTTCAGATCAGATACCACCCTACATCAACAACTAACACGCTCCAATAATCAAATTCCTCAACACAGACGAGGTGGCATTGTGTACAACATCCCTTGCAAGGATGTGATAAATCCTACATCGGTGAAACAGCCCGACCGATAACAGAAAGAATCACTGATCATAAAAGGGATGTCAGGCTCCGCCGAACTGACAATAATACAGGCCATCCCCCGCAACTCGAATATTGGGGGGGGGGGGGGGGGGAGGAGGGGGGGGGGGGGATATACCTCCATCCCCCCGTGATCGACGCCCATGAATTCTAGCTACGCTACTACGCTAGGTACAGCACATCCTTGCCAGACCACGCACTCACCATTCCTGATGCTCGAACATACACTCTGGATAGAAGTTTTATTCACTCGGCTGTTCGAACATGGAACACTCTTCCAGATCATATTGTTGGCAACATAACAACCATTGGTCTTCAATCATTTAAAGGCCGTGCGCATGTTCACCTCCTGTTAAAGTAGTTTTTAGTATTGATATATATATATATATTTTTTTTTGGTTTAATTTTACTTTTTGAGTTAAATGCAGTGGACCATTTGATTGGCCCTCTAGAGTCACAATAACACTCTGGTGGGCTATTGTTCACATTTTCACCTTACATAAAAAAAAATAAAATAAAAAAATACTTCGATTGGTAGTACAAACATCCTCAAAACTTACTTAGAACTCTAGCGGTTCTCACATATCTTATTGTATTCGTGTAACCAATAGAGGGGCGGAACAGTTTCCGGTTTTCCAAATTTCCCTCCTGTTATAAAGATATGTATGATTGAAGTGTTATAATTATCTACTGGATAATTGTGATCACTGTGTATAAAGTCATTGACAAGAGTTAGCGAATATCACCGTGCATTACATTTAAAGGGAACCACCACCCACAAATAATATTATTATTACGGAAATGTAATAGTTTTAGTAGTCCATTCGACCAACAAGTTCAGAAAAATTGGTTTCCAGACAAATTATTTAATTAAAAAACTCATCACGATACCAGTCATTAGTCATGGGTCTGCAGGCGAACACAAGTCCATTGGGTAGGGGGTAGCATACTCGTCTATACGGTGCTTCTGTTGTCTCCAAACGTAGGCGGGTATAGAACCGGCGCACTCGCAAACGTATGGCGCTTACGGTACCATCGGCCCCATTGGTTCCTTGAGCTTCGGTGATTACTTACATTGTTTATGATTAATACAACCTTTTGAAAAGTGTTCATTACGTTTCACTAAGTTAGCCGTGATCTCCACCACGGTGGAAATCAACTCAACCATTTTAATAGCTTTCGTCAACATTCCATGCCCTGTTAAAGGGACTTAGTAACATTGTCCAAATCCTCAAAATAAATTTTTAATTCTAGCGGTTCCCTCATACCTTGTTGTATTCGTATTAACAATAAAATCATGGGACGGGTTTCAGTTTTTCAAATTTCCCTTTTGTTACAAAGATATGAACGATCGAAGTATTCAGATATGAAAAACTCCGGGCGAGTTTTTCTTCTGTGTACAAAGTGGGTGCAGTGACTGTAGTGAGTTATTTAATATCACTTTGCATTTTCGCTCATTACTTGGCCATGCAATGTCCATTTGACTTGAAATTTTCACACAATACCCTGTAGACATATGAGATAACAACAATATACATTGCATCAACCATTCATCACTTTTTGCACATGTCAACAAAGTTACTAGATCCCTTTAACTGCCTACCGAGACCTAGTGGTATTATAGAGATAATCTCCTCCGGTTACACGCAGTAAAACCGATAAGAACGGTGTAAACGGTGATAAAATTCTACTAGAGGCACGAATCTCTCAACCTCTCCTCAGGCCTGAGAATCGGATATTTTCTAACTTGGGTGAAACGTAATGTAAACAACGGTATCAACACATACATGTATATTCCTTTGCTTTTCTTTGCGTTGCGGCCCCCCTTTAACCTTATTTATAGACACTTTAACGCACAAAAAACACCGGAAGCGGTAGGTGACCTTTGACTTTATGAAATTTATTGGCATGCCACTTTAGATAATATAAGATAAGATAAGATAAGATAAATGTTATTGGTCTTCAAACATATACATGTTATAAAGATATGTGTCATCTACTGCCAAATGGAAGGAAGGTGCGAATAACAATAATGAACTTCATTACAATTATAACAATTTCTATAAACATTAAAAAACATTTACTATTATAGGCGTGATCATCATGTACATACCGCGCTGTTATTGTTGTTAACATTTTGGCGTTACATTTGATTTAGAATATTTTAGGCCAAACAATATTTTTCAAAATATTTTTCAAATAACAAAATCTAAATTTTTAAATAAAGAACGAGAAAAAAATTATGTCCGTTGTACTGATCCTCTCATCCTAAAATCCGCTGTCTAATGGTATAATCTTGCCAGCTTGGCTAGGTACATTCAGCAGGCTTCTCGGCACTAGGCTTAGGCCATATCCACAAAAGATAGGCGGAATATTAAAGGGATCTAGTAACTTTGTTGACATGTGCAAAAAGTGATGAATGGTTGATGCAATGAATATTGTTGTTATCTCATATGTCCACAGGGTATTGTGTGAAAATTCAAGTGGACATCGTATGGCCAAGTAATGAGCGAAAATGCAAAGTGCACTCACATTGTACACAGAAGAAAAACTCGCCCGGAGTTTTTCTTATCTGAATACTTCGTTCATACATATCTTTGTAACGAAAGAGAAATTTGAAACACCGAAACCTGTCCCGTGATTTTATTGTTAATACGAATACAACAAGGTATAAGGGAACCGCTAGAATTAGAATTATATTTTTGGGATTTGGACAATGTTACTAAGTCCCTTTAAACTATATTATAATGAATGATAATCTAACAATTGTATGCTGCATGTATATGTATAAACAATTTAAGTTGGAGTATAATTTCAAATCAGTATATGAAGAACTTAATTCCAAAAGGCGCTAAAGCCAGTTTTTCAACTTTGGAGTAAAGCAGTTTTTTTTGGTCTAACTCTGCGAGAATGTTGAAATTGAACGTCCCAAATTTTGATTTTGATTGTATAATTTGTCCTAAAATTTGGATTCTAGATAGCTATGTAGCTTATTAATCTACTGATATCGCTAACTCAATTTTTATGGAAAGCGGATTTAGCGCCTTTTGGAACTACGCTCTTCATATATATACCCATCACCAGTACAATAACAAAGGTTATGAAGACTCTTTTGTATAATTAAAGCTGTTTAAAGCTTAAATGGCGACACAGTCACAAAGGACTTCCATATTTTATAGAAATAACACTTGATTGCATGCTTGCATTACTTCTCCTGCCAGAACCCCCCCCCCCCCTACCCCCCCCCCCCCCCCCGGGGTAACTCTCATACAAAAGTGAAAAACACCCGCGTCCATCTACCTCTGAATGGCGTATTGCACCATCGTAAGTTTACACCCCCTTAATGGCGAAATGCTTAGAAAACCTACTCATAACGGCGCAAAATGCACCTGCGAAGATACCCTTTATGTGATTAGTTTTCGATGAGTGCAGAAAACCACCCCTTAAAAAAAAAAAGGAAAACGTCGAAAACGCCAAATAGATGAGAATTCTGAATAGCTCTCCAAGTAGTCATACATGTCTTCTTCGACGATGACATAAGAGGCATTGAAGCCTCGGCCGACCAGGTTGTTGAAGTCGGATGTAAATGCGACCAGCATCTGGTTCCCGGCCGACGTCTGAACGGGAGGGAGGACGCTGCCGCAGAACATCTGGCAGGGAGCGTCGACATCGTAGGTTCGAACCTCGACTGCGTCGTGCGCGCATGATTCGCTACTCTCAATCTCCATGTCGTGAAAGGTCAGTGTGATCGTTGTGTTTAACTCTGAAGGTCCCTGCAAGAACAATATATATATACTGGGTAATATAAAAGCCCGGTCACCTTTCACCGGAGAGCTTATGGTAAACAGACGCACGACGGAGAGCACCATTTTCAATTCGTTCGTCTCCGTTGGTATGCGTTTCTTGTCAGGCGATTAACGTTGCCCTATCTGGCGGAATGGTTTGTGCATGAAGCAATGGAGACGACTTTCACCACAGGATTATTTGATTTCGCAAAGTTTCAATTCGTTGGGCATCCGTTGACTCTATCCGGTGATATGTGACCGATCCTTAAACACAGTACATCACGTCCCTCCCTCAAAACACGATTAATCATGATTAGTCATATAGACTACATCATTATACAAATCTTTCCGAATGTTCTGTAAAACCATTTATATAAAAACACTGATTCTTTAAGTGAGAAAAGGGAAACTTTATGACTGATTCTATCATTTATTGCCCATTGCTTGTACATTTTTTTTCTGATTTCATGACCGATCGTGCTCAAACTTTCAGAGAATATCTATCCTATTTAGTTTTATTGTCCTTTAACAATTCGTCAGCGGAGGTTTGTTCGTATAATGTAATACAGAGCAATTTCACAAACCTGAATTCGGTAGATATAGACATCGCCGTTATTGTATTTGTCCGGGTAATTAGGTGACACAATGTAAAACAGAGCAATTGCACGAACCTGAATTCGGCAGACATAGACATCGCCGTTCTTGTAGTTGTCCGGTTGAGATGACACAATGTAAAACAGAGCAATTGCACGAACCTGAATTCGGCAGATATAAACATCGGCGTTAATGTAGTTGTCCGGGTAATGAGATGACACAATGTAAAACAGAGGAATAAGGGAGTTCGTAGTTACAAACTGCGCATGCGCCAATTTCTGAGACGAAAATTCACTGTACCAAAAACACCGATATTGCCCGTTGTCCCATAGACCTTCGTGCAATTATTGTCACATTTGAAACGTGTTTTCACGGGAAATTTGGCTCGAATTCATAAATGTTTTTCTGAATTAATCATAATGGACATCTCATATACATAACACTGATTTTTTAATATATTTTTGTTTTCTATTTATTTTCGGATTTTAACAAAAATGTCAACGTTCGTATCTGGGCTTTTATTGAAATCGTAAAGGCCCCATGCGTAGATGTGTGTGTATTTTTATTCTAACAAATTTATTTAGCCTGCTTCAAGTTTGAAAATTAAAATGAATGGTTGTATTTATTCAATTTGAAATATTTTAGGATTAAGGAGAGTTTTTTTTGTCAGGTCTTTCAAACGTAACAAAACACAAGGAGAATTCACGCGCGCACGCGGAAATAGAGCTCCTGTACTTTAAATGCGTGCGTCACAGGCTGTGCCGTAAACGTACGCGTAAAGCCTCAAATTTGGTACAATCTTCCGAAAACCCGATTACGTCCGTCGCTCCATGGGCTAACTACCAACTCCCTTATTGCACAAACCTGAATTCGGTAGATATAGACATCGCCGTTATTGTAGTTGTCCGGGTAATGTAATACAAAGCAATTGCACAAACCTGAATTCGGTAGATATAGACATCGCCGTTCTTGTAGTTGTCCGGTTGAGATGACACAATGTAAAACAGAGCAATTGCACAAACCTGAATTCGGTAGATATAGACATCGCCGTTCTTGTAGTTGTCCGGTTGAGATGACACAATGTAAAACAGAGCAATTGCACAAACCTGAATTCGGTAGATATAGACATCGCCGTTATTGTAGTTGTCCGGGTAATGTAATACAAAGCAATTGCACAAACCTGAATTCGGTAGACATGGTAGATATATACATCGCCGTTATTGTAGTTGTCAGCAGAGGTTTTTTCGTATAATGTAATATTGCACAAACCTGAATTCGGTAGATATAGACATCGCCGTTATTGTAGTTGTCCGGGTAATGTCCGGGTAAGCAATTGCACAAACCTGAATTCGGTAGATATAGACATCGCCGTTATTGTAGTTGTCCGGGTAATGTCCGGGTGAGCAATTGCACAAACCTGAATTCGGTAGATATAGACATCGCCGTTATTGTAGTTGTCCGGGTAATGTCCGGGTAAGCAATTGCACAAACCTGAATTCGGTAGATATAGACATCGCCGTTATTGTAGTTGTCCGGGTAATGTCCGGGTAAGCAATTGCACAAACCTGAATTCGGTAGTCATGGTAGATATATACATCGCCGTTATTGTAGTTGTCCGGGTAATGTCCGGGTAAGCAATTGCACAAACCTGAATTCGGTAGTCATGGTAGATATATACATCGCCGTTATTGTAGTTGTCCGGGTAATGTCCGGGTAAGCAATTGCACAAACCTGAATTCGGTAGTCATGGTAGATATATACATCGCCGTTATTGTAGTTGTCCGGGTCATGTCCGGGTAAGCAATTGCACAAACCTGAATTCGGTAGTCATGGTAGATATATACATCGCCGTTATTGTAGTTGTCCGGGTCATGTCCGGGTGGCAATTGCACAAACCTGAATTCGGTAGATATAGACATCGCCGTTATTGTAGTTGTCCGGGTAATTAGGTGAAACAACCCAGCCCTCTGGATCAGTGAGCTCGAACACGAACACCGATTCACTGGTCTCGCCAACGATCTCGTCAACGATCTCGCAGAGATCTCCGCTGAAGCCGGATGAACAGACGCACACGCAGTTGCTGGGGTCTAAAGAGCCGCCGTTCTCGCACTGCAAGTCCCTCGGACAATTCTCGACGTCGCATTCGTAGAAAAGGTTGGCGAGTTGGACGTCGGCCGGACTGAGTCCTACCTCGTTTCCGAGGAGATGTTGGTCAGCAGGGTTCACGGTGGTAATGGTCGGTTGACCGTTCTTCGAAGCAGCCTGAGTGTGGGGTGGTGTGTAATAAATATTCAAAGTTGAACTTAACTCTAAGTTGGACCTAACTATTATGGAAAGCCGTTAGTTTCTTTGTAAAATAGTTGCAACAGTTCTTCTTAAAAACCATACATTTTGATAAAAAACAGTTATATTTTTTATTATCAAGGAGCTTTGAAGTTATGTATGTAAAACTTTGTTAGAAGTCTCAAATAATTTAATATTAATCTTTTGGATATGTTTTATTTATGTTTTATTAGAAGCCTACAAATGGCCTACCATAATTTTAAGTCCAAAGCAGAATTTAAGTTCAACTTAAAGGGGACCACCAGGCATGAACGCATGCTTTAGAATGGTGATGCGTTTTTCAAGTATATATATTTTTTTCTGGAAACATATTTGTGTGAACTAGTTGATGGAATGGAATACTAAAGATGCTACCTTTCTTTTATAAGAATATTATTTTTGGGTGGTGGTACCCTTTAAGACCTTTGTGACATACGATGAAAGAGTATCGAGAAGTTGATGTCGGTAAAAGAAACACAACACAACAAGTAAATTCCCCTTTGACAACTCGTGATTTCATAACGCGAACAATGATAATTAAACGAATCTGGCGGGACAAAAATATTGTTTTGGTAAATTGGTGAATACAAAGTGTACAATTAAGAGGTTACCATTACTTCTCCGATGGTGTCACTTCATATTCAAAGGCGTAACACATGAAAATGACCCCCTATTTTACGGCGTTTTGCGTTCATTTTCAGCAAATATCTCCCCTTTTAACACAAAAAAGGGTACAAATTGGCATTAAAGAGTGACGTTATTTTTTTGTATTTCGAGTACCCAATAACTAAAAGACCCCTTTGTAAAGACTTCAGGTGCACAGATAAAATATAATTTGTGTGCCTTCACGTAAAGGTACCCTTTTTTAGATTTCGCGAACATTTTGATGACATTTGTACCCATTTTTCTATTTTCCGCAAACATATTCAAAACATATATGCCCTATAGGCAATAACCCTAATGAAGGCATATGTTCAGAGATTGGAAGCATATTAAACGATATGGTGCTGGGGAAGAATGTTGGAGATAGATTGGACAGATAAGGTGCGAAATGAAGAGGTGCTAAGAGGAGAATGAAGACAATATGCGTAGTTAGCATCATAAATAAGAAAAAGAAAGCATGGCTTGCACACATACTTAGACACGATGATACTTTGAAAACTGTATCAGAATGCAGATTTACGATTCATGTTTTAATTGTATTCAAACTTTACCATTTTATTAATTTCCAGTGTCAAATAAGGAATGCAAGTAAAAGTGTATGTGTGTTAAACCTACATCAAGTTAAATTGGTGAGGATGCCAAGTTAACTTGCTCTAGGTTTAACACACATTCACTAACACCTGTGTTCCTAATGAATTAATAAAATAATACAAGTTTGAATACAATTAATAAATGATTCGTAAATTTTAAAAGCTACAATTAGGTAAGCATAACAACTGATACCGTAGAACACCATCGTCAAGCACCCCCAAGCACCTATACGCATCTTGCTTTTAAAGACGTTTCCATGAGATTCACCTCCATTATTATCCTCATGAATATTCCTCACCATTATTTGCATTCTTGATTAAAGTCTCCCGTTTGGACAGAGAGCGGGCGCTCTTTGAAAGCAAGATGCATATTGGTGCTTGGGGGTGCTTGACGATGGTGTTTTACGGTATATGACTGTGTGCATTCAATTCAACAACAATCGCTGATCAGGTACACGTGCACCTGTATGAATAATGATAATAATGCTTGTTTCCTTTTAAGTTGACTTTATACTGTTTTACGCTCACCCGGGTAAGGATCTGTGCGGGTGACCGAACGAAGCGTATTAAGCCACCGTCCAAAAGTCCCCCCCCCCCGTGTTTTGATGTAGACAGGGTAACATCGAAGTAATATTAATAATAATAGACCAGCATTTATATTGCTCCATCAATCTAGACAATTCTATTCCGAGGCGCATCATACTGTATAGTATATTATCACCCTGGCTGTAGCCGTGCTGCCTTGCAGGCGCATCAAGCATTTCAAGGATTACATTCCTGCCAGGTACCCATTTACTAAACCTGGGTTGAGAGCAGCAATTGTGGATAAAGTGTCTTGCTGAAGGACACACGTGCCGCGGTTGGGAATCGAACCCACGACCCTCGTATTGAAAGACGAAGGCCCGAACCATTAACACCGCGACACCCCCACTCGAAGTACGGTCTATTAAGACGAGGTTTTATCAAGTCTTTTGTCAGGGTGATGTCAGGGTAACGTCTGGACGTAACCACGACCTCACCCTGGCCGACTCGGTTGAAACTCACCCCGACGTAGTCCTGACGGTATTTCGATTGAACCGTCCTAATGATAATAATACATAATAACATACTCGATTTTTATAGCGCCTAAATATGATTGATAATCATCTATAAGCGCTTTACAATGATATTATAACCCCGGTCATTGGATACAATGCAAACCAGCACACATTGTGTGCACCATCTCCACACTCTGGGGAGCCTTCTTTTCAAGCGGCTCATGGCCATTTTGAAGATCCTTTATACATAAGGCTTTCACCTCCTACCGGGTCCCCATTTATACACCTGGGTAGAGAGCAGTAATTATGGATAAATTGTTTTGCTGAAGGACAAACGCGGTGGTATCTCAAGATCTCGATATCTCAAGATCAGAAAGCGCTCGCTCTATACCAATCTTGCCACACCACACGAACGGGGAAAGGGGTAGGATCTTACACGGGTGACGTCAGGACGTCACCCCGACTATTTGGGCCAAGACGGGGTATCAGTTAGCAAGCATGTCAAGTATCTTTTAACCTTTCGGTAGCTCAACATTAGTCATTGTCACTTACGTAGGGTCCGTACTGCATGATCGACCCGACATCGTAGGGGACGTCATGGGTTGCGATATCGATCCAGGAATATTTTTCGAATTGAGCATGCCATCCACTTTCGATGTTTTCATAGTGGACCGTGATGTAATCATCTCTGTCCGGTCGAGTCTGCTCGTGTTCAAAACCGATAGCGTGGCCGATCTCGTGTACGATGGTGGCGAGCTATGAGAGAAATAGTGAGAACGACCTGTCAGAATAAAGCCCACGCAGATACCCATCAAAATTTAACTTGAACATGTTGAACTACATTATTAAACAACATTTAATATTTTTAGTATGTATTTGTTTATTTACGCATTTATGCCTTTTGGTTGGTGACCACTTTTGCGGTGCTGTTCCTAATGCCCGGCGCAGACAGAGCCGAATCTCCTTGATAATAGAAAATAGTTATGCTTAGAATCAACATTGTATGCCTTTGAATAAGGACTTTTACTACAATATTTCAAAGAAACTAATGGCTTTCCATACTTTTTAATTCCAACTTAGAGTTAAGTTCAACTTAGGATCTTTGTGAAACACCTCAGCGTAATACTTAATCATTAAAAATCAATCGTAAAATCGATTTTTAATGTTTAGTGAAACACCCTACAGGACCGTATAATTCGCCCCGGACTTGGGACAATAATTGCTATAACAATGGCTACAGTAGCTTAAAGGGTACCACCACCTAAACATAATATTCTTATAAATGAAAGGTAACATCTTGAGTAGTCCATTCCATCAACAAGTTCACAAAAATATGTTTCCAGAAAGAAAAAAAATAAATTAGAAATCGCATCACCATTCTAAAGCATGCGTTCATGGGTCGGCAGTGGCGTAGCTACGGGGGGGGGGGGAACGGGGGGGGGGGCCTGTGCCCCCCAATAATTTTGAAAAAACAATAGAAAACATAAAAGGCAATTTTTTGAAAAAACAAAGAAATACATAAGGTGTGCCCCCCAATAATTTTGCGTGCCCCCCCCAATCAGTCCGACCACGCTACGCCACTGTGGGTCGGCATGTACGAAGACTACCTTTGTCCAGAGCAAACGAATCGTCCGGGATTCTATTTTCTCCAAACGTACGCGTGAATAGAATTGGCGCACTCGCAAATGTTTGGCGCGTACGGAACCATGAAATAATAATATAATTATGTGTTGTTCTTTGCCTGGTGGACCCTTTTGATTTATGTATTGATAGAAAACAATAACAACATAATGTACCGATGTTCATTAATATTCACGGCAAAATATTAACATTATTCATGTTATTATTATCTCTTTTTCTAGTTATTGTATGTATATTAACGAACATTTGTTTTACCTCGTGATTTCATCTTAGCTATTTTGATGTTTGTAAATTTCGTTTCATTATACAGGGTGGCCCCCAACAAACGGAACGGGGCACTTCCCAAAATACAGTAACCCAATTATTATGTCCATCGGATAGGGTGTCTTTTCAAATGAAAAACGATATTAAGAACAGTTATGTTGGTTGAGTAGTTTTTGTTTTAGGGCGCTTTGAGTGACACCATGTCAAGTTCCCATTTTGGTAAATTTTTACCAAGTCAGTGCCCGATAATTCGCACTTACTGCCCGCTATAGTGGAGCAATACGCGCGGCTTTGTTAGTGTGCATTAAGCTGTGAAACGAAATAATGGGCACAGTTATTCAATGCTATAACGGGCAGTATGACTATTCTTGGTATCGTTTTTCATTGGAAAAGACATGGACATAAACATTCTGTTACTTTATTTTGGGAAGTGCCCCGTTCCGTTTTTTTGGGGCCACCCTGTATTGTACATGCCACTGCTATTCAGCTTGTCGTTGCGAATGTGACATTTTGTTTGTTGAATAAAAAAAACATTATTATCTTATGATTACCCCGAACGACTCCGAATTTGTCTTTTTGGTGTCGGTCTGAGTTTGGTTTTGGCATTGAGAGAACCTTAAAGTGGACGCTGTCCATAACAAAAAAAGAGACTGTTATGTATTATCTGATAATACGGCACGTGATCTAACACCATCTCATACCGCTTTCCCAGGATGCTATTCATCAATTTGTTCAAGTGTGAATTAATTGCTCAAAGCCCTATATAAATGCGCTGGTTGCATGAAATTGCACCTGTTCCATTTAGCGCTTAGAGAATATTCCCTGATTTCAGTTTTGTTGGCAGTATATATAGTGCGAACAGCTAACAATGAAGTTGATCTGAATTCTTATATTGGAAAACGCAAACATACTTACATATGCACAACCTTCACCGATAGAAACATCTTGCCTTGAGGTTCCGGCCCGTCCAAGCGAACTCCAACAGCCGTCTTGCTTAACGAAATACACATATGAGTCGTGTCCAAGCTGAGTAGCGTTTGTCGAGTCTCGAGGTACGAATTTCAGACAGGTGTGCTCCTCCCAGTGGTCCATGGCGGCACGGATGATGCTGCTGTCGGCCTCTGCGGCAACGTGATAAATACAATAAACAAGATTGAACTAGTTATATCACCTAAATTAAAACATATTGGCCCAAATTCTCACCAACTTGAGCCCGGCCTAAAAAGACAAAGACTACTAGTAACCAGCTAACCCCAAAAAGACCGGGCTATTTGGGGTCTTCCTACAGCCGGGGGGGGGGGGGGGGCATTATGGCCCCCCTTAACCCTAATCCCACTGGGTTATTTTGGTCACTTGAGTCCACTGGGGGAGGGGGGGGGGGGGGGCTGTTTTGGCTCCCCCCTCAAATCTCGGCAACGAATGGACCGATCGACTTGAAAATTGGCACACACGTAAAACAAGTCAAGTAGAATAAGAATATGAAAAAACAAAATTGGACCATTATTTTTTTTAAAAATAATTAATTAAAATTTTGAATATGCAAATTTGTGACGAATTTGGGAAAAAATTGGGATTTTCATCTAAAATCAAAAGAAATTACAGGATTTCTTCAGGTTTTCTGTAAAAATACTTTCAAATGATGTTATTCATCATATCCATGTTTTTTATGGTGATAAAATATAACACTAATTTGCATAAATATGCAAATTAGTATCCACATTTGTCCACATATTTATCCACATTGTTTTCATTCTTATGTATTTTATTTATTTTTTTATTTTTTTATTTTTTTTAAAGAAGAATTTATCTCTGAAGTGTATGAATTCAACTAATAACAAAGAAATAATACAAATTATAATTCAAAGTAACAATTATAACAGATTTGGAGTTTGCATGGCATCGGATATAGGAATTACATAGAAACCTGTACAAAAATTACATTTTTTTGTGACGGACGAGCAATTATCGACCTCTAAAATCAGTTCTACAGGTCCGACCGGGGTGAATTATATATCAAAACATGCGGGAGACTTGAGAGAAAATAGTCATGAAGTTTGAACGTGAAATTCCAAACGGTCTAGATGCACGTCGAAAAAAAACGACAGGGGGAGGGGGGGCCAAAAAGGCCCCCCCCCCTCCCCCCCAGTGGGATTAGGGTTAAGATCTCGGCCGTGGAGCGGCCGATCGCCGTGAAAATTTGCACGCATGCTAAGTGAAGTGTATAGAATACAATGGTAATATTAATTTTTTGAAAAATGTATTAATTTGCATATTTGTGGTAATTTATGCAAATAAGGTCATACAAATTCATATTTGTACCCATAAATCATATATTCTTCATAATTAAACATTGGTTTTCACTACATATATTCTTTAGAGCATTTGGAATAATAATACGACAATTTCTTTTGGAAGAGCCAGGTTCCTGATGTTTTCTATTGTTTTTATAATTTATTATGTATTTCTTTGTTTTTTAAACTTATGTATTGTATTGTTTTTGTTGTTTATTTTATTTCTAACTATAATTCAACTATTTTGAACCCCAAAACAAACATATAAAATGTAAACAAGACCAAATAACCAATGATACCTCTTTTGACGAAAATTGATATTTCCATATGTTTTTGTTTTAAAATATGTGCAAGACCCCCCCCCCCAAAAAAAAAAAGTCACCAAGCAACGGCGCGTCATCTTACCGCGGAGGGGGGGGGGGGGGGGGGGGGCATTATGGCCCCCCGGCCTTATTAGGGTTAAACCATTTTACACCTGCAAACCTATTGATTTTTGCTATTCGCCACCAGATATATTCTTATTGTTTCCTTTCATTATCCAGCCAATCCCTCTAGTTCTGCTTAGGAATTTACAAAGGTCTGCTTGTTATTTGAATAATAGTAAAACTGGTCACCAGCAATACAATTTCCTGGATGATCCAGGACGCAATTTGACTGATGACCGACTATACTACGACTAAATTTTGAAGGAACTACAGCGTCTAGATGGCCTAATTTTCACAATTCGGCTCTCTATACATAATTTTTCCTGAAGAAAGAGAATTTTGCAGTAATTTCTCATGAAATCAATCAATTTTGGGGTAATTGTTAAATATCTAATTATCCTGGGAACGCTCCTTTTAAATCGCCAAAATGTGACGTCATCTAAAGAACGGACTAATGAACTAAATTCTGTAGATGACGCGTCATGACGTAAGCCACATTTCAATCACGCTGCCGATTCCGGACCCTAAATGTGGGTGGGGCGTAAACAGGCTGCTAAATGAGATTTGGCATTAGAAAATTATTCTTAAATCACTACTGTGTTTATTTTCATGGATTTTTTTCGGCAGACCTATTTTACAAGTCATCAACTATAGAATACGTGCAAAGTGCGTTGTATTTTTTAGGTCCTTTAAGGGGCCCATTGACCTGATGTATGTAGGCAGAATTCAAGGGATTGACAGGATAATGAAAGGAAACGATTATAATATATCCGGTGGCGAAAAGTCTAGACAATTGGTCTGCTGGTGCAAAATGGTTTAACTGGTTACCGGTAGTCTTTGACTTTGTCTTTTTAGGCCGGGCTCAAGTTGAGCCACTGATGAGAATTCGGGCCAATCAACTGCTTCCTAAATTGTAAAGTTGTGTTTTAATGTTGGATAAAATCTTTAGTTACGGAATCGGCCAAAACTAGATATCAATTCTTGCACAAAAAAATGAACCGTTTTAAGATACGTTCATAAAAGAATTCCAGTTTGCAAAAAGTTGATCTATATAAACAAGGAATATGAATTCCATTATCATGATTATGCATTTGAGATTCATCAAATATATGTGAATTTCCATATTTTAAGACAAAAGTATCATACCTATAAGGTGATATTAATTGGTAAATTTGTTTAGAATCTGAATGCAGGTGGCATATTTTTAGATGAAATATAAGCATGTGTATTGTATTTATATGCTGATTAAAAATGAGCAAAGAGAAATAGGCTTCGCCGGGAATCGAACCCGAGACCTCTGTGTTGCTAAACCGGTGCTTTACCATTAAGCCACAAAACCCTTGAATGGGGGACGTTTTCACGAAACTCTTTTCATTGCTCGATTTATATTTGAATGTATTTATTTTGTATATATGTTAATTGTTTTCAAATGTAAATGTACCTGTGTTATTAAATGGAAAAAAAGGAAATTAACAAGAAAAGATAATTAATTTAAATCACAATTTCCTTACGTGATGACTCTGAGATGACATATGGGACGATGCCAAGGGGCCAGCGAAGGGAAGTGTCGGAAGTCGCTTTCCGTTTCGTCCGACCTGTCTTTTCGTGTTCGATAGCCGCCATGACCTCCTTGTATTGCTCGAGGGTCAGCATCATGTCTCCGAAGAGGATTCCCGGTGGCATCTCCTCTTCATTCTGTTCCTTGTTTCCCTCAGTCGGCTCCTCCCGTTTCGTCCGACCTGTCTTTTCGTGTTCGATAGCCGCCATGACCTCCTTGTATTGCTCGGGAGTCAGCATCATGTCTCCGAAGAGGATTCCCGGTGGCATATCCTCATCCTTCGGTTCGGTGTGTCCCTCAGTCGGCTCATCCTCTTTCTCCAGATCATTCTTCTTGGAAGAGCGCTTCTCCTGCAAGGAATAAACACATATAATAAGTAGGTATTGGTAGTACCCAGCATCGTACTAGACGATGATGTGGTTCCGCGTGTCCCTCAGTCGGCTCCTCCACCTTCTTCGGATCGTCTTTCTTTGAAGAGTGATTCTCCTGCAAGGAATAGAAACATAAAGTAAGAAGGTCTTGGTAGTACCCAGCATAGTACTAGACGATGATGTGGTTCCGCGTGTCCCTCAGACGGCTCCTCTTCCTTCTTTGGATCGTCTTTCTCTGAAGAGTGATTCTCCTGCAAGGAATAAACATACAATTAGAAGGTCTTGGTAGTACCCAGCATAGTACAAGACGATGATGTGGTTCCGTGTGTTCCTCAGTCGGCTCCTCCTCCTTCTTCGGATCGACTTTCTTTGAAGAGTGTTTCTCCTGCAAGGAATAGAAACATACACTTAGAAGGTATTGGTAGCAGTCAGCAATGTACTAGTCGATGATGAAGCAAAACACCCCTTTGTTGGTCTAACTCCATGAAAACTACGTTGAAAAGGACGGCGGGAAACCCAACAGTCATGACAGTGAGCTCCTCGGGTATGTTGTCAGGATGCCGAACTTGCTGACAGCTGGATACGCCACTGGTGCAGGTCAGGATAAACGGGGTCGGTATTTTGTAGGATCGTTTGGTCGAAGTATACGACCTGCAGCTGCCAGGTAGATATATGTGGCTCCGTTGTTTGAAGATGTTACGTTGGCATTGGTATCATTCCAGGCTACTACAATTTCTTTTATAAAGTAGTTACTAATTTCCATCAATTGGTCTTTACTATTTAAATTGCAAGTCCAAAATTAAAGCTAAATTACAGTTTTGGGAAAGTAACCGTAAACATCTATATTGGCCAAACCAATTGATGAATATTGTTGAATAAGTATAAAAAAGGCCTTGTGTATTAAAATCCGAACCTTAGTATAATTATTATGCAGAAATATAGGAAGACATCCAATGGCCGCCCGGGCAATTTGGCCTAAATCCATGGCCCTTTCGCGCACCTCTCCGCGCCGCCGGCGCTGGCCTGGAGATATCGACAAGCCCTCATACTTGATACATACCGCAAATACCGTTAAATAGCACGTACCGTTTATAGCGTAGCGCTTGCGGTTAAAACGGACTTTGTCAAATATCGTTTATTTTGAAACCAATAAATGCTCAATTAGTCAATTTCAAAGCAATTTTTCTCAACATCTTAACATTAACCGTTAAGTTTTGAAATATTCTTTCACGTGGTAGGCGATGAAAGCATATTTTTCTCTTTTTTTGCGTGAGGGGCGTTTCCCAGAACTGTTATTTAGCTTTAATCATAACCTAAATTTATCATATTAAATACAAAAACTAAAAGCATTTCCAGTATCCTATATTTTCTGTATTTAAAAATCTCATCACCCATGCGATCTTGATTCCTATGAAAATTGATGGTAAGTGTAACGGTTTCTTGTCTGGTTTACGATTACAAATAAAAGAGTGTATAATAGATTCAACTTCATATATACATAAATCAGGGGGCTTCGGGAATACTGCTGAAAGAAAAATAAGTTA
Organism: Echinarachnius parma; assembly: GCA_037951105.1. NCBI lineage: Eukaryota > Metazoa > Echinodermata > Echinoidea > Clypeasteroida > Echinarachniidae > Echinarachnius > Echinarachnius parma. The sequence continues at coordinate 19,569 of JBAMJV010008191.1, forward strand.
GGCAATGGCAAATGATTTCACAATTACAGTTTTAGCAAATGGTGTTAAATCTCTCATCGCCCATATTCCCTAAATTCGCTATTAATTGTATAATTTAGCCCAAAAATGTAATTCATATATAAATCAGACGAGTTCATTGATAAGTTATATTGAACCTTTCTGACGTTATTATATTGCATATTTAAAGGGACTTAGTAACATTGTCCAAATCCTCAAAATACAATTTTAATTCTAGCGGTTCCCTCATACTTTGTTGTATTCGTATTAACAATTAAATCATAGGAACGGTTTCGGTTTTTCAAATTTCCCTTTCGTTACAAAGATATGTACGATCGAAATATTCAGATAAGAAAAACTCCGGGCGAGTTTTTCTTCTGTGTACAAAGTGAATGCAGTGAGTTAGTGAATATCACTTTGTATTTTCACTCATTACTTGGCCATGCAATGTCCATTTGACTTGAAATTTACACGCAATACCCTGTGGACATATGAGATGACAACAATAAACATTGCATCAACCCTTCATCACTTTTTGCACATGTCAACAAAGTTACTAGATCCCTTTAAATACAAAATTACTCGGTTCGGTAATCGGCCATGTCTCGCTCATTCTAAATCAATTTTGTTCTACATTTTGATATGTTGCGCTGAACTTATGCTCTAAAATTTAACGCAATTAATTGTCTACTTTCAAGACAGTATCTTGACGAAATTGTCGGTTAAAACGATAAGTCAAAATCATAATATTGCAAATGTGGGTACGCAACACTTATTATCATTATTATCAATATTATTACGATGTTCATCGTATTAATTTTAGTTATACTCATTAAGGAGTCTTAAATTAAAATCAGATTATTAGTTTTAAATTTGAATGTTTGTTATCTTTAAAATATGATCGATGAATATTCTAAAAGTACATAACTTAAATGTACGCTTTAACAGTTATCGTTACTCCATTTGCTCAGTGTGGTCATTTAAGTAGAAAATGCTTAATTATTTGTTTCTGTTCAAAATACTTAGGTTCTTGATGTCATTTTTATATACATTTATTTAGTCGTTATGTTTATGTTTGAAGAACTTAAATTTAATAGGTAAGCAGGACAAAAAATGTGTTTTTGTTTAGATTCTATAATTGTAAACAATAAGTAATAATACTAATACTACACTGAATGCATTTGTTTACATTGTAGTAGTAGTAGTCGAAGTAGTAGTAGTAGTAGTAGTAGTATTAGTATTAGTAGTAGCAGTAGCAGTAGTAGTACTACTAGTAGTAGTAGTAGTAGTAGTAGTATTATTATTAGTAGTAGTAGTAGTAGTAGTAGTAGTAGTAGTAGTAGTAGTAGTAGTAGTAGTAGTAGTAGTAGTAGTATAGTAGTAGTAGTAGTATGTAGTAGTATTAGTAGTAATGTTAGTAGCAGTAATAGCGTTTCAAAACGCAGCAAATTATTGGCTTACCACGTATGCAGTTTGCTCCTGCTTCTGACTACGAGCCGATCGACTGAGAGCTTCTCCGCCGAGCGGTCCGGCCATGATGGCCTGGACGAACAGGGCTATCAGTGCGAGGACGAGTATCGGCTTCATACCGGAATAGGAGTATGAATACCAGTAAGTTGTGGGATTCAATATCTGGCTGATATTTCGAACTCTGCTGATTCTCGAATCTGGTTAGTTGGTGTGTTCCTCTCCTCTTCTTGAGTGCTGTTCCTCGTTCTCTGAAGTCTCTCGATGATTATGAAAAATCGCGGTCAAAGCTGTTCATTTGTATAGATATATCTGATGGAGCGAGAAATCGGAGGGAGTGGACTCCTTAATTTGTTTCCGGATCGAATTCGTATTTTTCATTGAGTTCATGATATGTTGATTTGGGCGCATAAGCCTCGAGGAAAGAGAGACCGATAGATAAAGAACGAATTTCAGTATAGGAGGACCATACACATATGTAAAGTCCTTTCAAAATTCCAGGGGGCTGCAACCCCCCCTCCCCCCCCCCCCCGCCCACCGCCTCCTACGCCTATGGCCAGATAACTTCTATTCATTAAAAACCCGTATATCATATTTAAAAGTATCGCTGTTTCTATTTACAAAGGTTGTATTCCAATATTCCATGAATAACTTTCCTAACAGGTGCATCCGCATGAATGCATGATTATTGTTACGTATTATTAAATATCTTCAAAAAAACGTGTACAATTTCTCGTGAATTAGGATATTTATCGTTTGTTCTTCTTTTGTAATCGATGCCTAGCATCACCTGTTGCGCGGGGGTGTTTCACAAAGATTCTAAGTTGAAATCAACTCTAAGTAGGACCTAACTATTATGAAGCGCCGTTAGTTCCTTTGTTAAAGGGGTAGTTGAGTTCTGGTAGAGAGAGTACAGTTTTAGTCAAACTGAATTTTAGTAACCAAAACATGCACCATTATATTACAAACTAATAATTATAACTCCATCATGCTCAAAAGGAATACAACAATTACAAACGACTAATAAAAAGCCGGTTATCATTCAAAAAGAGCTCTTTAAACTAACAAATTAAACCTTTTTAAATAACATATTGTGCATGTGATGTTTTGTTTAAAGGGATCTAGTAACTTTGCAAAAAGTGATGAATGGTTGATGCAATGTATATTGTTGTTATCTCATATGTCCACAGGGTATTGTGTGAAAATTTCAAGTCAAATGGACATTGTATGGCCAAGTAACGAGCGAAAATGCCAAGTGATATTCAGTAACTCACTGCACTCACTTTGTACATGGAAGAAAAACTCGCCCGGAGTTTTTCTTATCTGAATACTTCAATCATACATATCTTTGTAACGAAAGGGAAATTTAAAAAACCGAAACCTGTCCCATGATTTTATTGTTAATACGAATACAACAAGATATAAGGGAACCGCTAGAATTAAATATTTTTTTTTGAGGATTTGGACAATGTTACTAAGTCCCTTTAAATAGTGATTAGATAGAGATATAATGAACAACTATCTAACACCCTCTTTGAAAAAATTTTGAAAGAGGAAGCATTTTAAACGAATTTTAACGGCTGGTTCAACATTCTCTAATAAACCTGGGGCTCCAGCTTTATTACAAATTGTTATATTTATGGATATTTCAGCCGTCTCTGAACCGATTTTGATCAAACAAAGATGATTTTATTATTCAAATATTATGCTCTTTTAAATTTTACACTCAGTTTTTCATTACCTCATAACAAAAAAATGAGTAGTCTAGCGCCCTCTCTACCAAAACTCAAGTATCCCTTTACTTGTGTGGAACAGCTCTTTAAAAATGAATAAATCTTGATTGAAATCAGCAATATTTGTTATTATTTAGGAGCCATTAAAGTAATTGCTATAACATTATGTAGGAAGTAAACAAATACTTGTTTTGAATATGTTTGATACCAAGGGTACAAGTGGCTTTCCATAACTGTTAGATCCAGTTTACAGTTAAATTCAACATCGATTTTTTGTTTACATCCCTCTGGTTTCAGAGGATGGTTAGTGCGCGCGACTTACACTAATAATAATAATAATATATATTTATATTGCGCAAATGTCAAAAAGCCTCTAAGCGCTTACATACAAATTAACAAAACAAACATGTTAGGGTGATGGACATACATTAATATAAACATACATTAACGATCACTAAATGTTAACTTAAACAAAATGAGTTTTCAACCTGAACTTAAACGTATCAACATTGTGGGAAGTGCGAATAATAAGGGGAAGATTGTTCCATAAAAAAAGCAGAATACGAAAAGGATCTTTCACCATAGTATTTTGAGTTAATTCGTTGTGTGAATTCCAAGAGTGACTGAGTGAGATGATCGCAGTGTTCGGGTAGGAGAGTAGTGGTGGATTAGATCTGTTAATTAGGTAGAAGCGAGGCCATGATAGGCTTTGAAAGTAATGAGAAGGATTTTGTAGATGATACGAAATTTGATAGGGAGCCAGTGTAGATTGTATAAGATTCGCGTAATGTAATATGTCCCGATATCGAAACTGTTCTTCAGTGTAACCAAGAAATGTAATGAGTTGATTCTAGAGTCGTATACGTATTTATCTTACGAGAAAACAACGTCGATTGTGTTTATTTTTTTGTGAAAATCGCATTGATATTAATAGATTAAACTGTGCACCATCTAGCACATACCATATAGTCTTTAGTTCTTGGTATGGACTTACCATGCAGTCTTTAGTTCTTGAGTTTAACTTACCATTAAATCTTTAGTTCTTGAGTTAAACTTACCATTACGTATTTAGTTCTTGAGTATAACTTACCATTAAGTCTTTAGTTCATGAGTTTAACTTACCATTAAGTCTTTAGTTCTTAAGTTCAACTTACCATTTATTCTTTGGTTCGTGGGTTTAACTTACCATTTATTATTTGGTACGTGGGCTTAACTTACCATTCAGTCTTTAGTTCTAGAGTTTAACTTACCATCAAGTCTTTGATTCTTGGGTTTAACTTACCATTTATTATTTGGTACGTGGGTTTAACTTACCATTTAGTCTTTGATTCGAGGGCTTAACTTTTCAGTCTTTAGTTCTAGAGTTTAACTTACCATCAAGTCTTTGATTCTTGGGTTTAACTTACCATTTATTATTTGGTACGTGGGTTTAACTTACCATTTAGTCTTTGATTCGTGGGTTTAACTTACCATTTAGTCTTTGATTCGTGGGCTTAACTTACCATTCAGTCTTTAGTTCTAGAGTTTAACTTACCATCAAGTCTTTGATTCTTGGGTTTAACTTACCATTTATTATTTGGTACGTGGGTTTAACTTACCATTTAGTCTTTGATTCGTGGGCTTAACTTACCATTCAGTATTTGGTTCGTGGGCTTAACTTACCCTTCAGTCTTTGGTTCTTGGGTCCTTTGGCTGTGCATCTGGCTGCCCTGGTGGTGACATGTCTTAGAATTTGTGTCAGCGACGATAACGAGGTTTGAGACGTCTCTTTGGATGTTCTTCTTGTAATGGTGCTGCCTTTAGTCTGTAAGTTATTTTTTATAGAGTAATACATTTAGAAATTTATGGACAAATACATATATTCTAAATTGTTTGTCATGAAAAAGAGTTTAAAGGACCTAAAGAATACAACGTACTTCAACACTTATTCCATAGTTGATGACTTGAAACATAGGTCTGCCGAAAAAAAAATCCATGAAAATAAACACAGTAGTGATTTAAGACTAGTTTTCTGATGCCAAATCTCACTTAGCAGCCAGTTTACGCCCCACCCACATTTAGGGTCCGCAATCGGCAGCGGGATCGACATGTGATTGACAATTCATTGGCTTACGTCATGACGCGTCATCTACAGAATTTAGTTCATTAGTCCGTTCTTTAGATGACGTCACATTTTGGCGATTTAAAAGGGGCGTTCCCAGGACAATTAGATATTTACTAGATACCTCAAAATTGATTGATTTCATGAGAAATGACTGCCAAATTCTTTTTCTTCGGGAAAAATTACATATAGAGAGCCGAATTGTGAAAATTAGGCCATCTAGACGCTGTAGTTCCTTTAACATCACAAGTTACTTTAACACACTACAATCAGTAACCATCAACTACCTATTCAAAGTACATGACGCTATTACTGTACTACTCTTAATAACCTTTAAAGCTGTAGACCCGAAAAGTTGGCCACTGGATTTTTATACGATGTCTGTTTATGTGGATTTGGACGACAAGTGGTCTCGGCTACGGCCTAGGAAATTTTGGGTGACGAAATACAACCCCCCCCCCCCTTGAAAAAAATCCTGGGTACGCCTATGAATGCTGCTACTAATACTACTACTACTACTACTACAACTACTACTACTACTACTACTACTACTACTACTACTACTACTACTACTACTACTACTACTACTACTACTACTACTACTACTATACTACTACTACTACTACTACTACTACTACTACTACTACTACTACTACTACTACTACTACTACTACTACTACTACTACTACTACTTCTAAAACTACTACTACTGATACTACTACTACTACTACTACTACTACTACTACTACTACTACTACTACTACTACTACTGCCACTTATATTACTATTACTACTACTACTACTACTACTACTACTACTACTACTACTACTACTACTACTACTACTACTACTACCACTACTACTACTACTACTACTACTAAAACTAAAACTAAAACTGATACTTCTTCTACTACTAGAATACTTCTACTTCTACTATTATCTTGTGATATTAATTGTGTCCCACAACCACCACCACCACCACTACCACTACTACTATACAAGGGAACAACATTCCTTGTATGCTCTCCTCTTCTTCCGGGAGAGTGTTTTGGCTTCAGATGTTATATACAGTGGTGGGCTTAATTTATTTGAGGACATGTCGATCAAGGAGACTTAGAAGCCCGACATTGTTTTTTATGATTCCCACATTTTCACAATAAACATGTGTTGTTACTTGTTTTATCTTTTGTGAATAATGATTCATATGTTCATAACATGTTGACGATGTAGATATATACATTTCAATTCAATTCAAGCTCAATACAATTCAATAGTACGGTTTTGAACTCGGGACCTCTTGATCGGAAGACGCGAGCTCCACCAACCCTGTCAAGCCAGGTCAAACAGTACTACCAGGCATCGGTTGGAAAACAAAAAGTAAACGCTTCTAGGCTCTGATGGATATGATAAAAATAAGGTAACTCTACACGGTTGCTTTGAAGAGATTTGATAATGCTTACTATTTAAATGCACTCATATAATACAGATGCAGCTGTTAGCAAGGTAATCAATGGAGTGTTTGATAAAAGCCTTTGTAAATAGCAACAAACAATACGTGGATATATGGCACGTTTTATTATTTGTTGTTAAGCGTTTGAAATGATCTGATCTCCTATTTTCATAATGTAAATAAAGAATAAGGACGAGCATTTTGTATTACAAAAACAGCTCACCTTAATAAGACAGAAATCCATTTCCCGAAATATAGCTACTACAACACCAATAGCAACAGCAACAACACTAATATAGCTACCGTAATCATAAAATACTTATAATAGTACTAACACTACTACCATAGCTACTCCAGCTCATTATGCCAAAAACAAGTAAAAAACTAAACAAAAAAGTATTAATAGGCATCGATTAGATAATAATACAAATACATCCAGGCTCTGCCTTATATATAAAAAAATTGAGCCGATCGGAATGACAACCAGTCGAGTCGGCTCTGTCTGCGCCGGGCATAATTATACACGGTTGCCTTGAAGCTATTTGATAATGCTCAATACTTAAATGCACTCATATAATACAGAGGCAGCTGTTAGTAAAGTTATATCAATGGAATATTTGATGATATCCTTTGTAAATAGTAACTAATATATAGTAAACAATACCTGAAAATATGCCACGTTTTGCTTGTTAAGATATTGAAATTAACTGACCTCCTATATATTTTCGTAATGTAAATACAGTAATCGGACTAGCATTTCAAAAACATAAATAAACTTCCCGAGCTGTAGCTACTACAACAGCGTCAACAACAACACCAACATCAGCAACGAACACATCTACTTGTACTAGTGCTACCACTATTATATACTACTATTGCTAGTGCTACCACTATACTACTTCTACTAGCGCTACCACTATTATATACTACTATTGCTAGTGCTACCACTATACTACTTCTACTAGTGCTACCACTATTATATACTACTAGTGCTACCACTATACTACCTCTACTAGTGTTACCACTATTATATACAACTATTGCTAGTGCTACCACTATACTACTTATACTAGTGCTACCACTATTATATATATACTACTATTGATAGTGCTACCACTATACTACTTTTACTAGTGCTTCCACTATACTACTTTTACTAGTGCTTCCACTATACTAATTCTACTACCACTATTATATACTATTATATTCCACATACTAAGAATCTTGCTCTACGATTGGTCAAAAGTTAATCACGTGATGAAGCATAGTTTCGCCCATCATTGATGGGAGAAGAAAACTTCGTTACACTCTGTAGATATCTTTGGTGAAAGTGTGTTGCACTCACTAGATAAAAAGTACTATATAGTGAGTGCAACGCACTTTCACTGCGGTTGCATTGACTTGACTGTGGAGCTCGTGTGTGGCTAGTCAAATTCCGTACCCAAATGATGTGGCGGGGTTCTCTATGCGCGCGAATTACAAATTTAATTGTATTCGTTGTGCATACACGTACGTAGCACACTGTTCAAGCTCATACGCTATGCATGCACTGTGTATGCATACGTATCGTACAGTGTATAGTATAACAGTACACGGTGTGCTGCGTTGTTATTGCATTGTTTAATTGCTTGTTCTGTTGTTCGACGTAAGATTTGAGTTCTAACGGAGCTGAAATGGAACTTTTTTTGCTTGAGAGTGAAAGTTAAGTGTTCCAAGATTATTGCGAATGCTGGAAACAACATACACATTGGAAATTGGAATAACATTGATGTTGGTAAGTAGATCAAACCTAGTAACAGCTGTAATTAAGACTTGCGTTAGACTAGGCCTGCTTATACTTATACTTATAGACTAGATCTACCGTTCGATGTGGAATATAAAGCAAATAATCACCTTTTGGTTTCAGGCGATGGCAAACTATCACTTCCTCGGCGATCTGAATGTATACGCTATCTTTCCTCAGCTTCGCTTCGGAAAGATAGCTTCGGAAAGATTTGCTTACTATTGCTGCTCCGACTAATTCTGCCCAAACATGTCACCAGGTACTACCAGGCATCGTGTATAAAATAACATTACCCATCCAGGCTCTATGCCAGATATACATATAGCAAGTACACATTTTCGGTTGATTCAAAGACGTTTGATAAAACTAAGTTTTTAAATGCAATAGATGCAACTCTCAGAAAAGTTATCAATCATAAAATATTTGATGATGGCCATTGTAAATACTAAGAACAATACCTGAAAATATGATACGTATTTTGTTTGTGTTAAGATATTGAAATTGTCTGACTTCCTATAGCACATTAACTCATACTAAATGATTGCGTTAAGGATTGGGGACACAATTTATAAATGTAATATTCCTTACGGGGAGAATCCTTACAACAAGTTCATGCATTGTAAATTGGCAACATATCACACACTAATTTTTGCGATACGTTTACGCTCGCAATCGCGGGATCAACAATTTTGTTGCGGATTTTGACAATGTTACTATATCCCTTTGTAGGGATCTTGTAACGTTGTTGACATGTGCAAAAAGTGATGATTGGTTTTGAAAAAAAACGAAACCTGTCCCATGATTTTATATATAGCTAATACGAATACAACAAGGTATGAGGGAACCGCTAGAATTCCAATTGGATTTTGAGGATTTGGACAACGTTACTAAAGTCCCTTTACTTCTGGAAATTAGGTATAACAACATTTTTTAAAAATTATATCAAACATCAATTTGTGATGTCCAATTCTTGATAATTAAAACTTAATTTCGTGATATCATGAATTGAATATGTGATACCAAGAGTTCAATTCGTGATATTCAATTCAATTACATTTCAACTTTATTCAACCAATTGTGAATTTAAAAAATATTTTTAAAGAGAGTTAAACTAATATATTATACCTGACAATATTGTTCAAAATTATGAAAGATCCGAGCCCAAAGAAAGAAGAAGCTGATTGACTGGGTCCATTAATTATAACAATAAACTTAATTGTATAGCAAGAATTCGATTTTTTATATCAAGAGTTGATATTTGATACCTACGGGAAATGATTTCTTAATTTCGGGAATTGAATTGGTGAAATCGAGAGCTGAATTTGTGAAATCAAGAATTCAATTATTGATATCAAGAAATGATTTTCAATAGCTAACAAATGGGAAATCTGGATATCAAGTGATATCAGGAATTGAAGAAAAGCGAGATAAAAGAAAGCAGTGAAGGTGGTATTGCACTATCGGATAGGTTCTTGACTGCAAAGCACGGGAGCCGAGTTCGAACCCAAATCGATGCCCCAGTGCAGTACAACATTTGTGTCATTCAACAAGGCACTTTATACACATTGCTGCTGTATCCAATGGCCCGGGTAAAAATAAAATGCGGGGTTCTTCTGGGAGAACAGAGCAAAAGCAATAAAACGGGCTAACCTGAATAAAATGAAACCTTGAACAATATTAACCTAAACTGGCGAAAACAAAATGGGTGAAAGTTAAAAGCGCCTTTCCACAGAATATTGACAATGTAATTTATCCAGAAGGTCGACATGCACGCATACACTAGCATAAGCCAGGTACAGCTATGGCGTGACACTCGACAAAATGATCTGCGAGCTATAATAACAGCATACGTGATGCATATGAATCGATGGCCTTACTTATTGATCAGAAATATTGATGACATACACGTAGATATATTTAAAAAAAAGCTTCATTGCAGAACCTAAACCTGTTAAATGGAGACAAATGGGGGAAAAAAATATCATTCAAAATATTCAACACCGCGGAGAAAGCACCAACAAACGTTAGAAGTACGTATCCCAGCCCCCGGTCCCTTTAGTTTCTTCTATTTGTGACGTATGAGAAGAGGGTCGCTATTCATTATACGAAATGATGGTCGCTATTCATAATACGGAATGAGGGTCACTATTCATAATACGAAATAATGGTCGCTATTCATAATATCGAATGAGGGCCGCTATTCATTATACGAAATGATGGTCGATATTCATAATACGGAATGAGGGTCGCTATTCATTATACGAAATGATGGTCGCTATTCATAATACGGAATGAGGGTCGCTATTCATTATACGAAATGATGGTCGCTATTCATAATACGGAATGAGGGTCACTATTCATAATACGAAATGATGGTCGCTATTCATAATACCGAATGAGGGTCGCTATTCATAATACGAAATTATTGTCGCTATTCATAATACCGAATGAGGGTCGCTATTCATAATACGAAATGATGGTCGCTATTTATAATACGGAATGAGGGTCACTATTCATAATACGAAATGATGGTCACTATTCATAATACCGAATGAGGGTCGCTATTCATAATACGGAAAGAGGGCCGCTATTCATAATACGGAATGAGGGTCGCTATTCATAATACGGAAATAGGGTCGCTATTCATTACAATTAAATGAGGAAACAATGTGATCATTCAAAGAGAGTTGGAGAATGAAAAACAAATTGTTAAAAACGCCGTATACAGCAAAAGTTTGAGCACGAAATCGATTGTAATTGAAAAAATAGTAAAAGTGATCGGCCTAAGACGAAATTAAAAATAAGTGTTGGCAAATTCATTCCAGGCTACTCTATCAAGACAAAATAGAAATAAGTTTGTATAATAGTTTAAAAATGGACGGGAAACCTATATGATAATTTACAGTCATGCGCAGTTTACTTTCCCGGCTAACAAAAGTGCAGCTGTACATGGACTAGAGTAATTAAATATGTTTTATTCATTTCTGAGGAAAAAAATGTGTACATTTTAATTACAATACAACGGTTGCAATAAGTGATAATACGAAAATAAACCTTGAAAATAGTAACCTAAGCTTGCGAAAACAAAATGGATGAAAGTTAAAAGCGCCTTTCCACAAAATATTGACAATGTAATTTATCCAGAAGGTCGACATGCACGCATACACTAGCATAAGCCCAGTACAGCTAGGACGTGACACTCGACAAAATGCAAAACGATCTGCGAGCTATAATAAGAGTATACGGGAAACAAATAAATCGATGGCCTTACTTATTGATCAGAAATATTGATGACATACATGTAGATATATTTTTAAAAATAATCTACATTGCAGAACCTAAACCTATTCAAATGGAGACAAATGGGAGAACAAATTTCGTTACAAATATTTCACACCGCGGAGAAAGCACCAACAAGCGATAAAAGTATGTACCCCGCCCCTGGCCCCCGGCCCCCGGCCGCGCTTTTTTGTCCGTACCACTAACGCGTCAGATTCGATATTATTCAAGTCAGAAATGTTGGCTATGCGCGAGTGATAGTCTCTCTCAAGTCGCAGAATTGGCCCACAGGCCGGGCAAATTATCTTTCAATTGCTTTGCCCAGGTCAAAATTCCCATAGAACCAAAACCCATAGAAACCCATAGGCCTATGGGTTTCTATGGGTTTCAATAGGGAAAGTGGAACATGGGTTGCTATGGGTTTCTATGGGACCCATAGATATTCCCATAGGATTCGCATAGGATTCCCATAGGAATTTCCCATATAATTTAAAGCCGGGACCTCTGTGAAGCAGCAGCTTGTATTTGAGGCCCCAATAAAATAGACATTTACAAATAAAAACGACGAGCATTATATAGCAGTAGCTTTATATATCACAATCATCCGCATTCACACAGGATAGGAAAGAGAGAGGGAGAAAGGGGAGAGATCTAGTCAGTCATGGATGAAAGCTCATGAAACGCCAGGCGTTTGAATAGGGTTTTAAAACGATTAAATGTGGTGCTAGATTTGAGTTCTTTACTAATAGTATTCCATTATCTAATAACAATTAAACCAGTGCAATTATTGAAAAATACGAAATGAAACCTTGAAAGTATTTACTTGAACTGGCGAAAACAAAATACTTAGGTGAAAGTTAAAAGCGCCTTTCCACAGAATATTGACAATGTAATTTATCCAGAAGGTCGACATGCACGCATGCACTACAATTAGCCCAGTTCAGCTATGGGACGACACTGAACAAAATGATCTTCAAACTAACTTATAAAGCATGTGAGAAGTGTTGTCGAAATTGTATTAGCAAAACATATGATTATACAATGCAAAACCTAAACATACAAATGGGAGAAAAAATGTTCATAAAACATAAACTACATGTATATAGAGCGTATGTATTATTCAATGGCGTAGCGACGGAGGGGGGCGGGGGGGGGGGGGGGTGCTCGTGCCCTCCCCCAATAATTAGAGAACAAAACAATAGAAATCTAATCCCTCATTGCAAGATGATTGGTTGCTGGTGTGGCGTCTGTTAACATCCCGGAGGTGTGGCTTAGCTAGCTCCACCGGAAATAATGGTAAGAGTTACCCGCCAAATGAGTGATGGCGCTGTTAATTCTCTTCATGAGAACTACAAAGCCTCAACCGATGCAGTGCCTTTTTAAATCCGAACATTTATTTTGGGCCTGTTTTGTCATGCGACGCATCGCGCTAAAGCCTGCGTCACAAATGCAACGGACCCCGGCAGAATTTATAGATCGCCAGAGAATCGCCGAATTTCAAATCCGCCAGGGAGTCGAGCGTTTTGTTTCCGTTTGAAATTTTCCCCGTCCAATATTTGACGGGGTAGTTGAACTTAACTCTAAGTTGGACCTTACTATTATGGAAGGCCATTTGTAGCATTGGAATACAATATATTCAAAAGCAAAAAACAAGAATTTAAGAATCTTCATAAATTTTGTATCAAGAACATAAAATCTCCTTGAAAATTTTCAAAGCCGAAACCGAGTAACTTCAAAGCTTTCGAGACCAAGGCCAGGGCCAGTCAAACAATTTCGAGGCCGAGACCAAGCCGATTGTTAGAATCGCGTGAGTGGGGGTGTCCGTAGAAAATTTTCGAAGCCGAGACGGAGAACTTCGAAAATTTTCGAGGCCGAAGCCAGAATTCTTCACACGTTTCGAGGCCAAGACCAGGATCGTTCAACATTTTCGAGACCGAGACCATTGGTACTGATAGTCGAGACCGCTAAAATGTGGGCTTGAAACCAGCTACAAGTTGTAAAGTTGTAAAACAGCCATTTGATGGTCAAGGGGGGGGGGGGGGGGTGAATATCTCCGGTGACCAATAGCGACAACACAATAGGTATGCAGGTGCAAAATGGTTTAACTGGTTACCCGACGTAGTCTCTGTCTTTTTTTACCGGGCACAAGTTGGGCCACTGATGAGAATTCGGGCCAATAAGTATCGGTGGTAGTCTTGTTTCTTGGAGCCCGTTTACGTACCACTTCACATTCTCTATTTCTCCAAGGAGGGTGTCTAGGTCTTATTCTGACCTCAGTGTTCTCACATTATACATGCTATATTATGCAAATACATACATCTGCGTGGTTCCTGACGATACCTTTCTCAGAGCTGGCTCTTCCTTGCGGCTTTGGAACGAACTCGTCATACTTTGGCTCGGCACCAGAAGGATGACCATTCGCCGGGTTGGTTAGCTCTACCTGTAGAGCTGGGCCCGTTTTGGCATTGGGCATTACGACTTTCTTCTTTGTCTCTTACATTTTTAATTTGTTGTCATGCAGCCCCCAGCCCCTGCCCACCTCCTCCGTCTATGATTTTACAACACTGCATTTGTTTAAGTAACGTTGGTAACGTTGGGCGTTGCATCCAAATTTTATGGAGATATCTTAATACTTTTGTTTACATAATCATTATAACATGTACTTGTAGTTTCATGGGAAAGCGTGGCTTATAGCTTGTTTTTGTTAGCGCAATGGTTATGCGATTTGGATGTGTGCATTAAATTGCTGAATTATGGGGCTCAGAATGCATGGTTTTGCTCTTCGTCAAGGTCAGCATGTAGAGCATGACTACACGGCTAGAGAGGGCGCTACAATGTCAACGTCGTGGTTTTTGTCATATTTAGTGCACCTCCTGCACATTACGTTCGACATTTTTGTTCCTGCATATGTTTCACACATAGCGGTAGCATAATCATTATAAATTATATATCATAATTATTAAAGATAAATCAACAAGCTTTCCAATAATGCAAAATGGAATGATATTAGGAGCCATGAATAATAACAAAATGCCTCGCCGGAAACTTGAAACAGGAAGCCACGGTATGAATTTCACTAATGCGCCCTATGGCCTAGTCCTATTGATATACACATATCGATGCCTAATCCTTGTTCCGGACTTTGTTTTATAGTTTAGATGCCATATTGTATTTGGCCGTCAGATGGTGCACTCAGTGCGAGGGCCAGAGCGCGTTGATGTACGAGAAGGGGTCGGCGCTGATCACTGCTGTTGTGCAGATCTCTCTCGTTGGCGGCGCTATATGGGTGGTGGGATTATTACCGTTGATGCGACGGAGTTCAGCATGCGATCGAGGGTCTCGATCCTAGACTACCTATATGGCCCGGATTTATGCTGCACACACTCCGATAGCAAACTAATGGCAGATGATGCATAATTACAAACAAATAAACAGGCTTTCATAAGATGATCAATTTACTGATGATAATGCAAAGTAAAACAACAACATATTTTCCCCAATAATATAGGTACACCCAGGGTTACCGTTAGGGTACTCATATTAGTGCATTGGCATTTTATTCAAATGCAGCCCTCCTTGAGTTTTGTAAATGCACCCAACATTCAGGCTAAATCTTTTTTATTCGGGCAAACTCATATCGTATTTAAAAACAAATCATGTAATAATCGGGAAAAATCATATCATATTTTCATAGTCAGATAAAAGCATGTTATCTTCGGGAAAAGTAGTATGTTTTTTGTCTATTTTGAACTTAAATATAACGTTTCTGTATAGTAACAAAAACAAAACAAAACATGTATAACCATGAAGAGTAAAAAAGTACTTATCTTAATCTTATCATAACCTTATCATATATCACATTTTACGCTACTGTCTTTTTTACGCTACTTTATTGCAAACTGTTAATTAACTGAACATTCTAAAGTTATTATAATAATTTGAAAATGACGTGTCGGATTCCGTCTGCGGACAAGTAGCATTCGTCACCTGGTCGGAGCAGGAGCGGATCTAATCCGGCCGCGGGAATAGTCCGGACAACCAAATTCCACAAATTCCGAGGTGCCGATATATTATGTTTGGTTGCTAACTTCAATTCCCAAAAATATGGCTGCAAACAAGGCTAACCGTGTAATAAACCATACCCACGTACTGGTGGACATATGTTGGATCTGGCGACTATATGGTTAGATTCGGTGGCTAAACCTATGAAAATTGAAGTTAGCAACCAAAACAATATATCCACCTAAATTGCACTACCCGGACCGAAGCCGCGGCCGGATAAAATCTGCGACCACACCGGAATCATGGTAATCTCGCTTACCAATATCGGAAATGTGGTTTGTTGGGGGAGCGGTAATGGACACAAATGAACCATGTCATCAAACTAAAATTTGGGGATTTGATGATCTTTCCATTTATCTCGGTCCAAAGAACGGATCTTTTGAGATTTGGGGTTGAAACTGGCTCGAGTTTGGTGATTTGATACGTGCCTTTATGTGATTTTGTTTTAGTGGGATTCGACATTTGCTTCCACACATTGGATTATGTATTCAAACCGCTCTTCCGCCTACCAGATTACGGCAACAAAATGTCAATTTATTGTCTCATTATCAACCGCTAATAAATAGAGTGAGTATTGATATTTATCAAATATAATGATTTTATTGCCAGTAAATGATACATATTTTAAGTGAAATTAAGAGATTTAATTGCGATTGAGTTTATTAATTGCGTTCATTATGATATCCGATACGCCATTACCAGATTACGCGCTTCATTGTTATTGCGTGTATGCATATGATACTTGCATGTACGTATACGAATATGCACGGGTATGTCTCTATGCCTATCAACGTGTTGATATATAATTTTGTCATTCGGTACATCGTTTGATTTCATGATAATACTGACTTATCTTCATGGTTTCGAGAGGATTGCATCGTTGTCATATCATCGTTTACTATGGGCCTGTATGATAATATGGCGTGCATGAGGAAGTATATTCAAGGCCATAATTCGAATATAAAAACGAGTGTGGAGATGAAAATTTCAGAACAGGACCTAATAATTATGATATTTCTAAAATATTATTAAGGTTATATTCGTTGCAGTATTTTCCCTTAAAAATTCAAAAATCGAGCGATTTGCTGAAGTTATTGACATATTGACAGACAAAAGATGGCGTCATGCAATTGCCAATTTGAGTATAAGAAGGATCTAATCCTCATCACAAACTCTAAAACTTACCCCGATCCTTGCCCTTGACCTAAACATCGCCTGTGTTCATATAACTAGAATTGGAGTAGAGGTTGGAGCAATTATAAATAATTTCAGAGCGCAAATTATTATTTGTTTAATTCCCCCTCTTATACTCAAATTAGCAACTACATTAGGTGCCTTCCCATTACAGTCTCTAACCTCATACAAATATACATCTGCACTACGTGCTGAACGAAAGCAGGATAGGGTCGTCAAAGGTTTGTTTTTAGGGAAAATGTTGCGAATAAAGTTACCCTTATGTGTTATTTAATATCATAATTCGAATTCCTGTTCTAAAGTATTCAGTGCTTGATTCTGTGTAATATTTGATTCATAATTATTGTTTTTTTTTTATTTATATTTTATTTCCACATTTTCAAAACAAACAGTAAACAACATAATGGGATCAATATTTCAAGCGATATATGTAACAAAATGGTTGTTTAACATAGGATACACAATTAATATATATATGCTGATCAAAGTAGTAATTAATAACATATAAATGCATACAGATTATGAAATAAATTTCGATGAAAATGTGGAGGAGCCAATCTTGGAAGCAAGGCTTGTGATTTGAAAGGCCCCTGAAATGGTTAAACAATACTACGATTAAAAATATAACAAATGTATAATGAATGACATGCTATTTAATTATATACTGAATATACTGCATATTTGTAGCATGTCATACTTTCGCATGAACAAGCAATATCAATCAACAATGAAAATCTATATAAATCAACAACAAACAACAGAAAAAACACATTATATAGAAACATAATGTGCGAGAATAGGGAAAGGGATAGAAGAGAGGAATTGAAGAAGGGCAAGTCAGAAGAACAATGTCATTTTTAGGGAATACTTAATACATGTATGTCATTATCATGATCATTATAACCATTTCAAGTATGAACAAATATGTACAAATATGTACAAATATATCCAATGATACATAAAGTGTATAAGTCTATAAGTATAAATATCAGTGTCGCTTAATCAACACAAACAACAACATACATTAAAGCAAAAACATGATAGCGTATACATTTTATTTGTACTGATTTATCAAATATTTCTTTAACTTAGCTTTAAATGCACTCAAAGTGGCACTTTCCCTCAAGGATTTTTCCAGTGAATTCCAACTTTTGTGGCCAGTAAACAAAAACGTTCTTTGTGCAAACAGAGATCTAAACAATGGTAAATGAAATAGTAATGATTGTCTTGTAGAGTGGCTGTGATAACTATTATTTCTATTAAACATATTTTCAAAAATAGTAGGAGCTTCACCATTATTAACACTGTACATAAACTGACAAAGATTATAGGTATATAAGTCAGATATCTTCAATATACATTTTCCCATGAAAATCACATTGGTATGAGCAATGAAATCTACATTATCTATTATTCTTACTGCCTTCTTTTGTAACAACAAAACCTTTTCAATATGACATGCAGCAGCATTCCCCCAAGCAAGAATACCATAATTTAAGTGGGGTAAAATTAGTGTAGAATATAATAATTGCAAAATTGATGGTGGAAAAGAGTATCTAAGTTTATTTAATACACCAACATTACGTGAAATCAATTTTCTTACATAACCTATATGGTCTTTCCATGTTAACTTATCATCAATAAAAAGACCGAGAAATTTTACTGAAGAAACCCTTTTTAGAACATTTCCATTGAATATAAGATCCCCACGTAAGTCTATTAATGTTTTACTAAATAACATATAATTAGTTTTTCTATATTCAAGGACAATTTATTCGCTCTAATCCAATCATGAACATTTTTTAATTCATTATTTACAATAGACAATAGTGTAAGCGGGTCCGAATGAGAAAAAAAAAAATTTGAATCGTCTGCAAATAAAATAAATGATAATTCTTTAGATGAAGTATAAAAATCATTAATATATATCACAAACAATAGAGGCCCAAGTAGACTGCCTTGTGGGACTCCACAGACAACGGGCTTTAAGGATGACTTACAACCATTAACAAAAACAAATTGACTTCTGCCGGTAAGGTAGTTCCTGAACCACTCCAAGGCCTTACCTCTGATACCGTAATGCTGAAGTTTATATAAAAGAATATCATGATTTATGGTATCGAAGGCCTTGGAGAAGTCCAGGAAAACACCAAGAGTATGAGATGAACGTTCAAAGGATTTTGTTATTTTTTCTACTAGTGTTAAAATCGCGTGAGTAGTACTATGCTTCTGCCGAAAACCAAATTGAGAATTACACAAAATATTAGAACGATCAAAAAAATCGATTACTCTAGAATATACAATTTTTTCTAAAATTTTAGACAAAGACGTTAATAAAGATATCGGTCTATAATTACTTATATCATCACGTTTTCCTTTTTTGAATAAAGGAATCACCTTAGCACATTTCATGGCATTTGGTACGGATCCATTTAACAATGATACATTTATAATGAACACTAAAGGGTCAATTATTTCTATAATAATCTTTTTTAACAAAAAATTATCTAGTCCATCAAACCCTGGGCTTTTTTTATTTTGAAGATTATTTACAATATCTAAAACTTCATTTTCATCAGTTGGGGTCAAAAATATAGATGCCGAATTAGCATTTTGTAAATAATCACTAAAGTGTGTCGTTGTACCTGGAATATTTCGTGCGAGATTAGGGCCAATATTAACAAAATAATCATTAATGGCTTCAGCAATATCTGGAGGTTGATTTAACAAGCGATCACCACAACGTATCTCATTAATATCTATCGACTTTCTATGGTTATTTAATACATCATTTATTATTTTCCATGTAGATTTCATATCACTTTTATATAATTCAAATTGTCGTGCATAATATTTTTTCTTCGCCAATCGTAAAAGAGTAGTTAATTTATTTTTATAAGATATATATTTATTTTTTAAACTATCTTTATGGTCTAACTTATATTTACAAAATAAATTATTTTTACGATTTATAGACCTTAAAAGTCCTTGTGTTATCCAAGGAAGCCTGGGTACTTTTTTGCGATTCAATTTACTACGTAAACGAGTATTTACATTTGCATTAATATGTTCATTCAATACATCAATAAATAAATCATAACAAGAAGTTTCATCGTTTTCATTATATACTCTAGACCAATCGACCGTTCTTAAGCTTTCCTTCAAACGTTCAAAATCTTCCTGTTTCCATCTTCGAGGGGCATAAAGATCATCATGTAAATGATTTACTTTATTCTTAAATGAAAAATAAGTGAACACAGGAAAATGGTCAGTCATATCAGAAAGTAAAATGCCAGACTCTGGAAGTGGTTGTATATTAGTAAAAATATTATCTATCAAAGAAGCAGAATGGTCTGTAATTCGAGTTGGTTTTGTAATGAGGGGGAGAAATGAGGCAGATGACATGGACTCCAAAAAATCTTTTGGGAAAGACTGTTCATTGCACAAAAGCAAATTAATATTAAAGTCACCCATTATAAAACTATTTTTATTTACAAATTGATTATTATTAAGGATAGTATGAATCGAATTTAAAAAATCATCATGGGGAGATTGAGGAGGTCTATAAATAATTCCAAAAAGAAAATTCTTCCCGCAGGGATTTTCAACTTCAATAAACAATGATTCAAGGGTAGAATTCATATAAGTTAACTCATCTCTAATTTCAAATTTCAAAGATTCTGGTATATAGAATGCAACCCCACCTCCACGTTTATTGACTCGACTATTTTCTACTAAATTAAAACCTGGTAAAGAAAAATAAGCACTTGGATTTGAAGAAAACCATGTTTCTGATAAACCTATTATAGGACATGATGTTTGCATAATATTATTTATAAGTATTTTAAATTGATCAAAATTGTTATTGACACTACGAATATTGAAGTGCATAATACCTAAATGATCATTTGGCAACACTGTAAAAAACTCACGAGCTTTATCTTCAGTATAATACTTTGACGGAGTCTGATTTACAACATCATATGAATCTAATGTTTGTATGAAATCATCATAGCAATTTTCTAACTCATAGTTATCGAAATGTATTACTCCCGGATCATCATTACGTGTAGTATTAAATAAAGACAATAATTCATCATTGGACATTAAATTAAACGGTAAATCTGACATACTAGTCATAACAAATAATGAATAAATGTATTAACAACAACATACTACCAGTAATACTCGTGATCAAAGTTCCCCTATAAAAGTGGTTATCAGAAAAGCCCTTTAGAGAGAGTGAAGAAAGAAATACATTGAAGAAAATTGTACAAGACATTAGCAAAAGAAAGAAAAATACAAAAATACAAACAATAAAATAAAGCACGAAACAACTGACAGCCTGTCAGTTGTACGTCAAAAAACAGGACGTAAAACGTGAACTAAAATCTAAGTTTAAATTTGTGCTGGCCTCTCCAGCATCCTACCAAGAATAAAAGGGACTCGTATTGGGATTTTTACAATATAGAGTCAATATAACAAAAAAGGAAAGAAAGGATTACAGACCTCTTAACAGGTCATGATGCTATTTACAAAAGACATAAAGAAAATGGGTCACTTGATGCACCTAGCATGATGTATCGAAATTGTGTTCCACACTTTTCCACTAACACCGAGAATATCTCGTATTGAAAAATATTATGTTGTATTATACATACATACATACATACAGCAAATGGAAATCAAGATACCGCAGTATCGTTTTTTATTACGATCAAACCTGTATATAAAGGATATGTGATCTTTATCAGCAGGTGATCGCTATAGGCAGTTTCATTTACATGTAAACTGCATTCAAGGGAGTCAAGATTAGTGGTCTCTATACACATGTCCATTAACATACAAACTGCATTCGAGGAATACAAGGTTAGTGGTCTCTATATACAGGTTCATTACATGTAAACTGCATTCAAGGGATTCAAGATTACTGGTCTCTATAGACAGGTTCATTTACATGTAAACTGCAACCAAGGGACTCAAGATTAGTGGTTTCTTTCGACAGGTTAATTTACATTAAACACTTAATTCAAGGGAGTCAATATTACTGGTCTCTATAGACATGTTCATTTCATGTAAACTGCATTCAAGGGAGTCAAGATTAGTGATCTCTATAGACAGGTTCGTTACATGTAAACTGCATTCAAGGGAGCCAAGATTAGTGGTCTCTATAGACAGGTTCGTTACATGTAAACTGTATTGAAGGGAGCTAATATTATTTGTCTCTATAGACAGGTTCATTAAATGTAAACTGCATTCAAGGGAGCCAAGATTAGTGGTCTCTATAGACAGGTTCGTTACATGTAAACTGCATTCAAGGGAGTCAAGTTAAGTGGTCTCTATAGACAGGTTCATTTACATGTTAACTGCATTGAAGGGAGTCAAGATTAGTGGTCTATATAGACAGGTTCATTTACATGTACACTGCATTGAAGGGAGTCAAGATTAGTGGTCTCTATAGGCAGGTTCATTTACATGTTAACTGCATTGAAGGGAGTCAAGATTAGTGGTCTATATAGACAGGTTCATTTACATGTAAACTGCATTCAAGGGAGTCAAGATTAGTGGTCTCTATAGACAGGTTCATTTACATGTTAACTGCATTGAAGGGAGTCAAGATCAGTGGTCTCTATAGACAGGCTCATTAACATGTAAACTGCAATGAAGGGAGGGTAAATTATTGGTCTATATAGACAGGTTCATTACATGTAAACTGCATTGAAGGGAGTCAATATTATTGGTCTCTATAGACAGGTTCATTACATGTAAACTGCATTTAAGGGAGTCAATATTATTGGTCTCTATAGACAGGTTCATTTACATGTAAACTGCATTGAAGGGAGTCAAGATTAGTGGTCTCTATAGACAGGTTCATTTACATGTTAACTGCATTGAAGGGAGTCAAGATTAGTGGTCTCTATAGACAGGCTCATTTACATGTAAACTGCATTCAAGGGAGTCAAGATTAGTGGTCTCTATAGACAGGTTCATTTACATGTTAACTGCATTGAAGGGAGTCAAGATTAGTGGTCTATATAGACAGGTTTATTTACATGTAAACTGCATTCAAGGGAGTCAAGATTAGTGGTCTCTATAGACAGGTTCATTTACATGTTAACTGCATTGAAGGGAGTCAACATTAGTGGTCTCTATAGACAGGCTCATTAACATGTAAACTGCAATGAAGGGAGGGTAAATTATTGGTCTCTATAGACAGGTTCATTGACGTGTAGAGTACATTTAAGGGAATCAAGATTAATGGTACGTATCCACAGGTGGTCTTTATATACAGGTGGTCACTAGAGAAGGTCTGACTGTACTTCATGTATAAATGTTACTTGTTTCTATAATTTTGTTTGTATTTATTTTTTTTACAAAATAATTAATAATGAAACGAATTATTGATATTGATAAACGCCTACTTTATTACCACTTTAACAGGTTAACACGAATATGTATACATATATTAATGTGCCTGATATTTTCTTTTTTATTTGATAACAGTAAGACAGCAACTACATAGTTTAATGAACCTAGCTAAACTCATGTACTTCGACTTATGTGTACTCTATGCACCTAGTCAAGCTTAGTGGTTTCTATAGACAGTAGTCTTTGTATACAGGTGTAGTTGCTAGAACAGGTTTAGCTGTAATATATGTCATAATGTTAATACTTGTTTTTATTATGCAATATATTGCTTTCAGAATAGCGACTTTAATTTAGATGCCTGAATGTCATTGATTTTTTTTATTGCATTCACGTTAAACATTTCTGGGCCCAGTTTCCTAAAGCTTTTGCAATTATTGTAACTACCATGGCAGCAGCTAAAATGCTGGATCAATTTCCCTACGTTTAAAATATTATAATTAAAACATGCCCCCCCCCCCCAAAAAAAAAATATATATATAAAAATAATCAATTGCTATGTTACCAATGACAAGTGTGACATTGAAAGCGTCAAATTCAGGTTAAATTATCACCATTTAGAATTCAAAAAACCAAGCATTTACGCACAACCTACAATAATGTGATTTATTTTTTTACCTAAGTATGTTCACTTTTTTATCATAATTTTAATAAAACATTGAGAAACTGACCAGAAATACATAATATAAACGAAAATGAACACAGACAATTTACCACTTTCTTTGCTTTATTCATATCAATAATAAATAAACAAATGCAAACATACACAGTAATATTATTCAATAAATGATTATGAAAATAACGATGTGATAATGTGATGGTGATGGTGATGGTGATGATGGTGATGATGGTGATGATGATGATGATGATGATGATGATGATGGTGATGGTGATGATGGTGATGATGATGGTAGTGATGATGCTCGCAATGTGTTCACCAAAGCGAATAAATCTGATGTGAGAGTGATTAATGCCAAGACACAAAAGGCTTTGGTATGTCAGAGCGAGTTCGTGCAATGAAGGGAGATTTATAAAGTGATACTAGTAGGCTACATTGTTATGTGTACTAACAATTTCCAGAATATACGGGACTGTTTCACAATACTTGTACAGAGGGAGCCCATCGACATAGATGGGATGCCGGCCATAAACAGCTGCATGATGTACTACATACATGCAAATAACGATAACGCTGTCATAATGTAGCATTGTAGTTGACTTAGACTTTGATCGATAATCCATTTACGGCGTGTTTTCTTTAATAGTGGGCAATTATATGAGTGTGGGTTTTCCCCACAGAGCTTAATAATCATTTAGAACTATATGTAATGGCTATAAGTAATATTATATCAAGCGGGTCGGTATAGCCACGGTTCATTTACAAGACTAGTATGTTGTTAATTTCATTTGGGAAATTATCTGCCTATACAAAAATGATGTATCCAATCATTCGGCGTGACACCGATCTGAAAAAAATGAAATGTCATACTTCCCACAACATAAACTAAAACACTAGTGTCAGATTGGGAATCTATTACTGACAACAATCATATAAACATGCATTATTTTTAGAATAAATTTGGTTTTGATTTTCATGCTATTGGGCATTTAGTGACTAAATATCGCTTATCATAACAAATTGTTGTCTAATGTCAACATTCATTTTGGTCTGGATCATATCATGGGCGTAGGCCTATATATATTATAGGGAAAACTTTTGTAGACAGTTATTGATGTAGACTTTGATCTTTGACAAATCAACAATGCATGTGTGGTGTGTTTTCATTCTCTCCTTCTTTGGTCTGAATCATATCATGGGGGTATATAATAGGGCAAAATATTGCCCCGTGGAGGGTACTCAATATACCTTGCACTTTCAGTATGGAACCCTTACATTAAAGGGACTTAGTAACATTGTCGAAATCCTCAAAATAAAATTCGAATTCTAGCGGTTCCCTTATACCTTGTTGTATTCGTATTAACACTAAAATCACGGGACAGGTTTCGGTTTTTCAAATTTCTCTTTCGTTACAAAGATATGTATGATTGAAGTATTCAGATAAGAAAAACTCCGGTCGAGTTTTTCATCCTGGGTGGACAGCGGTGTAGCGTGGTCAGACTGATTTGGGGGGGGGGGGGGGGCACGGAAATTAATGGGGCACTACTTATGTATTTCTTGATGTTGTCACATTCTGTCCCCATACTTTAAAAAAAAGAAGAAATTTGACAAATTATTGGGTGAGTGTGTAAGGGGGGTGGGGGAGGGGGGATAGGGCACAGGCCCACATGCCCCCTTCTATTGCCCAACTACTTCACGCACACAAATAGATCGATATCATGTCAACAGTTTGGCGAATGGGGGGGGGGGGGGAGGGGCTGTCCCCTACCCCGTGCGTGATAGGGAGCAATGTGGTGCAGTAGACGTATGGCGGATACGCAGACCAACCTTTTGAACTATCTATATATATATATATATATACATGAATCTATGGAATTAAAATACATAATTACAGAAGCCCCACCCCCCCCCCCCACCTTCCCTCGCTATTCCGTCTATCGCCGTCTTAAAGGGATAGTTGAGTTTTGGTAGAGAGGGCGCTACACATAATAATTTTTTGGTGAGATAATTAAAAACTGAGTGTAAAATCTGAAAGGGCATAATATTTTAATGACAGAATAAACTTTATTTTTAAAAAATCGGTTCAGAAACGGCTGAAATATCCATAAACGTAACCATTTGTAATAAATGTGGGGCCCCACAATTATTAGATAATTTCGAACCAACTGTTAAAATAAATTTAAAAATGATTCCTCTTTTCAAAGATTTTCAAAAGAAGTTTTTTAATAGTTGTTGATTATCTCTCTATCTAATAACTATTTTTACGAACCTTCACATGCACAATATTTTTATTTAAAATGGTTTAAACCAATGCGTTTTTAAAGAGCGCCTTCTTGAGTTTGAACGCCTCTGTTTGAATGATAGCAGGCTCTTTACTTAGTCGTTTGTAATTTTGAATTCCTTTCAAGCATGGTAGAGTTATAACTATTAGTTTGTAATGTAATGGTGCAGGTTTTGGTTACTAAAATTAAGTTTGACCAAAGCTGTATTCTCTTTATCAGAACTCAACTACCCCTTTAACCAAAACTGTCCCATCCCTGTTAATATATTGTTTTGTTTTATTCAGCCTTTACTTGCAGCAGTCCTCCACCAGTTTTACGATGGCTCACTACCCGGGTTCCCCAGAAATGTCGGTATGCAGGTAAGTGCTTGCTGGTTTGTGCATTTGTGTATTTGTTTGTTTGTTTATAATTTTATTCATTTGTGGTTTAGTTATTGTCATTGTGTTTTTGAGCACACATATCTCCTTGAAATGTTAAGGACTTTGTTAATCTGTTTGGTTAGTTATTGTAAATGTTATTAAGATGTTATACAGATGAATATAATAGCGACCACCCGTCCATAGCTGGCTATCTGCCTATACATGCATGTGCAGTTGAAACCAAAGGTGTCCCTTGGAGAGAAACTCTCTTTATGGAACATTCTATAGACTGAGGTCGCTTGTCCACACTGGTCACTTTCTTGTTTCTCTTGTTTGTCTTTCCACACGCGTTTGACTGTAGTGACAAGTAATTATTGTAAAATTACCTGTTACCTAAATAAAGTGGTGTGATGTTCTCTTTTACGAATATAAATAAAGTAACTCAAGCGACAAAGATCTTGAAAGCTTACTGCGCGAGTCGGATGGACATACGAGAGATTCGGAAGGCTTCATCGACCAGCTGAATATTTCCAAGGAGGATCTGGACCGGTCAAATTATGGCCAGCCCGAAGGTGTGGACCAGGTCGTCTCAAGTCAACCCATATCCTTTAGTCGACCGCTGACCAATCCTAGTGTCGTTGATAGTCCGCCAGAAAGAACATTGAACGGTAATATATTTTATACATTATATATTAAGTCTAAAATAAACAAAACAAACTCGAAAAACGCTTATAATCCATGGTAATTGTCTTTAATTCAATCACTTTTTAACGGTTTCGCACAAGTCTTTAGAAAAGTAACTCATGTTACATGTACAAATCGTCAGTTACGTTTCTGAAGACTTATAACGAAACCGGTAAAAATTGATTAAATTACACGTGGATTAGAGGCGTTTTTCGAGTTTGTTCTGTTTATTTTTTACTTTCATCGACAAAGACTTTCTTAAGTTTGATCAATTTAAATGAAATATTACATAGGTGTTAACTGATGGATGAGGGAACATCACCATGATTCGAAATGTTCCTCTCCGAAGGAATTGAAATGACATTGGAGTGGAAGATGTTTAGTCCCGAGACGTAATCAAGGGACTAACTGTCTTCCCGAAAATCATGTTAAATCCCTAGGGAACCTTTCATGATGTTCCCGACAACATCTTATATGCTATTTGACTGAGTCAAATGTATCTAGGATACCCATTTTAGAGGCGCAGTTATCATCGGCGATCAGGTACAGTTCAAACTCTCAAATGTATCGTGTACCATCTCACCTGCCTGGGGGGGGGGGGGGGGGGGGGGGGGGGGCGGGATCATACCTTCCCGAGCTGCTTTTCAAGCGCACTACAGTTTATGTGATCAAACACCCCAACACAATTTTGTAATAAATGAACGATAATAGTTGTATCAGTCCACCCAAAGTACAGAAAAGTAGGTACCCAGAAAAGCGATTTGAATACTGATTATTTCCATCATTAGGGGGACATTTGAAACTCGAAAATACTGAACTTGGTACGATGTCTTAACTTCAATTATTCCGTTACCCTATGAGCCAAACATCCTGGTGCAAGATCAATGTGTTAGCTCAAAGTAACGTTGGTTGAATAAGAAGACTTTATGGATGGATTTATAACTTGAGTGTTGAGTATTGGTATTTCCCGAAGTGCCCCCCGATATTTTTTGTGAGATAATGAAAAACTGACTGTCAAATTCGAAAGAACATACCATTTTAATGACAGAATAAACTTTATTTGATCAAAATCGATTCAGAAACGGCTGAAATATCCATAAATATATTTTTATTCAAAATATTCTTCACCGGCAATCACCGGGAGATATTTAGACTTTTTAGAAAAATTTCAAAAAATGCTCGAAGACTACTTAAAAAAAAATCAGAATAGGTTTTTAAAAAGTCGTTGATTATATCTCTATTGAATCATTATTTTAACAATGATTTTGAATGATAGCAGGGGTTTTACTTAGTCGTTTGTAACTGTGTATATTTTTCGAGCATGGTGAAGTTATAACTATTACTTTGTACCGTAATGGTGCCGGTTTGGGTTACTAAAGTTAAGTTTGACCAATGCTCAACTATCCCTTTAAGCTCCTCGTTTTTCATTCATTACCATTAAGCCCCTGTTTGTCAGTTGATGTTCTTCGACTACCATTCAATACTAACTCATTGCATATCATCTTTTAACAGAACTTTCACTCGACCAAACCGCCTTCCGTCCAGTTGATGCGATTGACCATGCCAGGGGACCTCACACAATGTCCCAACAAGAGTAAGCCTGAGATAGTAGTTTTCATTGCATTCATACCTGTCAGGATTAACCACACAAATTAATAAGCAACACAAAGTGACAGACAGGTTTCACTTCACATTGACTTTGAGATACAAAATAAATGATCACTATGAACAGTTGGTTGATACGCAGGTGGCTATTAAGACTATTATTGACTTTGAACAACTTTTGCAAAAATCTTTTTCGTAAATATTGATAATAATATCGTGAAGAATATGACTATTTTGAATTTAAATCATTATTATTGATATTATTATACTTATTATTATGCTTACTATTATTATAATCATTATTGCAAATATTCGATAATTTTGAACCAGCCCTTTATTATAGATAAATGCTTTCTCTAATCACTGTTTTAACAAAACATCACCTGCACCATATTTTGTTGTAATAGTTGAAACCAATGAGCTTTTAGAGAGCGCACTCTGGAGTTTTAAAGGCTCTTTTTGAATGAAAACAGGCTCTTTACTTAGTCATTTGTAATTTGTCATCCCTTTCAAGCATGGTGGAGTTATATTTATTAGTTTGTAATGTAATTTTGCAGGTTTTGGTGACTAAAATTCAGTTTGACATAAACTGCACTCTCTATACTAAAACTATCCCTTTAAGATAAGAACAATCGGTCGATACCGTTTGGTAACCATGGTAACACTGTTCGAAAAAAGCTCATGTTGTTCACATATTTAATTTCATTATTCATCGCCATAGAAAGATTTGTATCCCATAATTTATGAAAACACAACTTGAGTGAATTTCCAAAATCCAGAAGTTTCCAGGACCATAAAGATGATTACAATGTGCATTATTGAGAAAAGTAAGTGAGCCTTAAGAAAATATTTACTTAAAATGTACAGACATCTTGACAGCCTCCGGGGGAATCCACCTCCTGGAATCGTATAACAGGTGCTATAGCGGGCTCCTACACCCCACCTGTTTATGTGCTTCGTGCCAAGGCGCTCGCTGTGTGTGCCCACGATGTACGTCGACTTTAATGTGTCGATCGGTTATAAACTATTTTGTTCTGTTTGGTTCTGTTTTCCCCTAATTAGGCCTTCTGAAGTTCTACGCGTGTATGGTGCTGCCGTTAAGGAGCGATATAAAGCACATGGGAGCAACATTCTGCAGATCTCCCTCCTGCCTTCCACAAAGGCGAAGATACACCAAGTAAACCAGCTGCACGTCCCTCTTGAAATGAAACTTCGTAAGATCTCTGCGGATCTCCCAGAAAGAGAGAATGTCTCGCAAGATGACTTCTTCCTGACCGGTGAAGGGAGCACGAAGAAGAAGACGTTCCTGGTGGGGCCTTCGGGAGTTGGGAAGACAACCGAAATGAAGATGTGGCTGTACCTGTGGAGTCAAGCGATACCATCCGGTCCGTTGTCAAGGTTCAAGGTGGTCTTCTATGTGGATGCTTTGGAAATGGATCCGAATGAGACACTGATCGATGCAATTGCCACGCAGTGCTTCCCGCCCTCCTTCAATGTTTCAAAAGCCACTATCAGCACCATGTGTGAGAAGAGCGGGGATGATGTCATGGTCATCCTGGACAACTACGACAAGATGCGCGATGATGACCCCAATGAAATGACCAACCTCCTACAAGTTGTCCAGCTTAGAGTCTTCAAAAACCTAAATATGTTGGTGGTTACGACACCCGACCAAGTTAGGGATTTTTGGAAAGTGTACGCTAGCTACAACCACCTTAAAGCCATCGGGATATCTAAAGAGTCTGTGGCAAAGTACATCCTGCAGGTCTTCCAGGAGCGCCCGGACTTTGGGACAGATCTGATGAAGTGCATCGAGGACAACGATCTGACCAATCATTTGGCATCTTCACCGGTACTTCTCTGTGGCATGTGCCAAATTGCCAAGTGGGGAAAGAATCCATCAGACATGGGCCATCTGGAGACAATCTCTATGCTGGTAGACAACCTCATCGACTGCTACATCAAGCACAATGAGGAAAGTTACAACAGCGAAAAACGGTCGGGGAAGAGACTCTCTGACATGTCTGATGCGACTGGAGAAAATCCAGTCACACCAGATTATGTCCCATCAGGTGCCGTCTTCTCACCTGACATCCCGGCCGATACTGTCCCGTCCTCCGATGAATGCTTGATTTCACAGCCTACCTCTATACATTCAAGCTCAGCAGGTAATCATTCAAGATTAGAGAGTCGTTGTGAAGATCGCCTTCCCCGGGCAAGGGTCACCCGATATCTTCAGGAAGTTGCCTTCGAATGTTACCTCCATAAGAATAATCGAGAAATGCTCCTACTCAGCTACAAGGATTTCGAAGTCTGTGGAGGCAATAGGGATGCAGTCATCTGTGAAGCTTGCAGACTCGGGCTTCTCACTAAATCCTGCATCGACGAGATTAATCCATCTTCCTGTTCAGCGGTACAAGGGAAAATAATCCGATTTCAGATGCCCCATTTTCAACAGAAGTTTGCGGCAGATTACCTGGTTAGGCTACTTGAAGGAAACGCCAAGGAAAAGGAGTCCTTTCAAAGAAGTCTTCAGAAGATTGGAAGCATTGATGACGTTTTGGCCTTTCCCGATCTGTTGAAATTCGCTTGCGGCAGCAGGAGTCTGAAGGCAGCAAGGGAAATTGTACAGCATGTCATTGAGATCTTGCAGAATGAAGATGATTTTCGTAACGCATGCCGGAGAATGGATGACGGCGTGATACTTAGAGTTAATGTGTTCCACCAGAAATTGTCAGAATTGATCCTGGAACTCAACTTCGAGGGTCACTACGAGGGGCAGCTGAATGACATCCTCCTTCCAGTCACCAGGTGCATGCGGTTCGTAGAGCCAACTGCTACCGTGTGTAAGTTCCTGGTCTATCTCCTCAAGTACGCCTACCCAAAGGGTCAGTCGCATCTGGCTCTCGAAGGCATCCGGGTGGACGTCGTTGAAGGCCCAGGAGACTTGGAGACCAAGCTGAAACAAATCAAAGGGGTCCACGTTAGCTACGAGGGAGATGCCCAAGTCATTATAGACCTACGAGCTCAGCTTGACGCGGATGTCGGTGCGGTTGCTGATGAGGGACCTTCTGGAAACTGCATCAAGAAGATGACGAAACTCTCCATCGCGACCAACTCGACCGTCAAGAAAAAGACAAGAAGCACATGTAAGTAGTAGACCTTTAAAGTAAAACACTTTTCCATTTAATTGACTTCAGTCAAGGTATTTTAATGTGATACATATCACAAAACACGGGTACTAGCACATTGTGCACGTTCATTTTTGCGCCTTGTACAAATATAGAATTACTAGTATTTTCAATGTAAATTGTACTCAATATAATAATACTAAATATTATTATTATAACTATCCCCATTGTCATCATCATCATCATCAACATCATCAACTTCATCATCATCATAATCGTCATCAACATCATCAACTTCATCATCATCATAATCGTCATCAACATCATCTCCATCGTCATCATCATCAACTTCATCATCATCATCATCGTCATCATCATCATGATCATCATGATCATCAACATCATCATCATTATCATCATCATGATCATCATGATCGTCATCATCATCATGATCATCATCATCATCATCAACATCTTCTCCATCATTATGATCATCATCAACGTCATCATCTTCATCATTATCATCATCATCAACATCATCGTCACCATCATCATAATCATCACCAACATCATCATCATCATCATCATCATCGTCATCATTATTATTATAATAATTATAGTATGTTCGATTTGTGCAGTACGTTTATGAACATTACAAAAGCGCCATACACTACAATCGTGTGTAACTTGAAACTACTGGATTGGGTCTTAGATTAAAATCTGGGTTATCCATTATTTTGTTATTTGGGTCAAATCTGTC
>JBAMJV010008191.1:55000-105617 GCA_037951105.1 Echinarachnius parma
TTAATCTTTAAATCACCAGAGGTTCGAATGGTAGATAAATCATCGTACAAAAAAATCTGTAAGATTGGAGAGGGTGGCTTCGGGAAGGTGTACCGTGCTGAGTGGGAAGGCAACATTGTCGCCATGAAGCGAATAAAGGGCGTGAGGAAACGCCTTACCGAGGATGTTATCAAGGAAATCAAGATAAACAGGTAGGCTAGTAAATAAATGTTTGGGCCCCTACAATATGCATTGATTTGAGAAAATGATTTTATGGAATCTGTCCATAGAGGGCACCTGCCTAGAATTGCGGTCATATACACATAACTGTGACCGATTCTTACATGATGAATGCAAAAAATTACACTTTGAAACATTTTGCAATTCGAATTTCACAGTAGTCTAAATAAAGCCAAATAAAAGACAACATACAATTGATGTATTTTATTTCAATTTTATTATGCGTTCAAAGCGTAGGAGATTCTCTCATGATGAGTAAATAAATGACACATTGACACATTTTATAATTTTAATTGCACTTGAACAGATAATACACATATCTAATATCATTTAAAATATAATACATATAACTAATTTCCTATTTATTTTGTTATGCAAACTAAATGAAACTTATTTGGATACGTGCGTGTACAAATGCCTTTTAATTACACATGTGCATGTAGGCATACTGTATGCCACTAGAAATTTATAATGGCCGCCGACCTGTTTATAGAGACTACCTGTCTATAACGACCGATTTTGGCCGGTCCATTGAGCGGTCGCTATAGACAGGTTTTACTGCACATGTAGTACGAGTCTTCATAACGGTGCATCCTGATAACAAATCTTGAAATATGAATGCCTTTCAGAGCAAAGAAAGTGTTCCACACGACTAATAATTTATTGACCTTTTGTTTATTTTCCGCTAACAACTTAACTAGTCTCGTCTGTCACCAGAACATCGTCCGGTTGTTCGCCTACGCTGCCTATAGTAAAGGGGAAACCAGCGAGTACCAATTCGATCTCCTGATGGAACTAGTCGAGGGGTGCACTCTCAATGACGCGATCTTCGACGAAGAGAGACTCGTGCATTACCTGGTAATAAACCACTGATCTAAATTCATTAATTTGTCTGTATAGGTTCATGTTTTGCTTCTATGGGTCATACAAGACACTCATCGTCATCATCCTCACCTCCTACATCGTCAGAATCATTAACATCGACCTCCTCCTCGTCCCCTTATCATCATCATTACCATCATCATCATCATTGTCATAATCATCATCATCACCACCACCATCCTTCTCTGTATTGTCATCGTCATTATCATCATGATCATGATCATCATGATCATCAATAATATCATCATCATCATCATCATCACCACTATCATCATCATCGTCACCATTACAATCGTAGTCCTTTTTGTCAATCCTTATAATCCTTAATCTTAAAAATATTCCTTTCATTTATTTACTATGCATCGCAGGTGACATCGGAAGGAAGGCTAACCACTGCTCAGAAGTTGTGCGACGCCATCGCGCACGTTCACGCCAACAAGTGCACTCACTCAGACATCAAGCCCACCAATGTTTTGGTAAGAAATATTGTTTTTTCCTAGGAATTAAGCACCTTAAAATATGTCCTTGTCATTTTGTTCGTGTATCTCCTTTTTGTTAAAAAATAAGAAATTAAATGGAATGTGAAGAAAAGCCTCCGTCTAATGGATCTATAAGACAACCCAAACGTAATGGATATCATTCTTAAAATCCATGTGCATAAGAATTGCACATCAGCCCTATCTTAAGGTATATACAAAGAAATACAAACTGGGGTTGTATACTTAAAATTGGTAAGTTATAGAGAGCAATAAAGTCCAGTAATTATTCTCGAAATTTGTAAGATATAACTTTTGTATCCATTTTGGTATTCAAATGGAAATAAGGAGATGTCAATCAAATCGGCAAAGTAGTGATTCGTGTTGGTATGCATTAGCTCCTGTTCTGAATTACAATTAGGAAGCTTTCTTTGTAGGTAGGACGAAGTGTTCAGTAAACCGATACCGTCCATTGACGTTATTTCACTATTTTGGGAACAGTTAGGAAAGGGGGCGAAAGTACGGACTAAGACAAATATAATATTACACGCCCTTGGTCCTGTTTTAGGTCCGGACGGTATTTTGGCTGAGAATTAACCGAAACAGGTGCAAATGTTTGAAAGGACGGTTTCGGTTGAGTGAACACGTCGTCCTTCTGCACTACCGTCCTGAAATAAAACCTCTTCATCACCTACAAGAAGTGATAAATTTCCACTAGACAATATATTACAATACGAACCTACTTTGCGAGATTGATTTAGTTGTCCTACCCCGATTTCCATCCCTCATTCTTTCATCGGCGATATTAGATTCGGAGGAGCGACAATGAGCCACTTATCTGCGACCTTGGTCTTGGACACGGTGTGACGCACTCCGCATTGTCCGAGTGGACGCCAGGCTACCGCAAGGGTTTGCTGAAGTACAGTCCACCGGAAGCGTCTAAGCCGGAATTCAAGGCTTCATTACCAGCCGATGTGTGGTCACTGGCGTGCGTGCTGCTTGAGCTCCAGACTAGACGTCACATTTGGGAGGCTCTCAATAGCGACCCCCAGATCATAGAACGCCTGCGGGAAGACGACGTGACGCCCGAGATCATCGACGACGTCGACGGTGACGACGTTCAAGAGTTACTGAGGCGTTGTTTTACGAAGAAGACCAGAGAACGGCCTTCTGCTCAAGAAATGGCTGAAGCATTTGAAAAAGCCATATCTGCATTAACCCCTAAATGAATCTACTAACCACGTTGCGACACTAAACTTACATGCTTACAAAGGGTTGATAACACGTGCATTACGTTTGATAACTCCATTTGGTGCTGTGTGAAAGTTTCAAATACACATGCTGAATGCTATGAATCTAGACGATGAGTGAAAATGCAAAACAATATTTTTACTTCTTGTCATAGGTCTGTACATAGTCAAAATATAATGTACAGTCGGCTTACGGCTGCACCATGTAAGAAGGGAGGATTAGAGAGTTCGGAAAAGGACTGTGGTAGTACTGAAAAGACTGTTGGTATTTGTCTTGGGTAGTCCTAACAGGACTGTTGTAGTCCTGGAAAGGACTGTTAGTAGTATTTCTTGATTTCTTTGGACGGGGTTGGGGTGAGCGTGCATTGTGTCGTAAGTGGGTGCGCTTTATAAACCCCTCAAAAAAAGTTCGGAAACTGAAGTTTGATCGATTAGATATATTTTCTTATGAAATCATGTTGGTTATATTTGGTATCACTTGAAAGAGTGTGTATACCTCTTTAAAATGATACCAAATTAGTAACCATCGTGCGTACGGGGTATGCGCAGTATATTTGAGAATGGGGGAAGGTCAGAAGTGAAATCTTAGTACTTTACTTTACATAATCATTATGAAATTCAACATCATGTTGAAGCGTGTTAATTTTTCCATAAAATGATGCCCCATTCATAATGGTTATGTGGTTGAGGTGTGTGTAGTACATCTACATGTATGGGGCTCAAAATGACACGTTGCAAGGTCGACGACTTGATATGTGCTAAGCAGGGCATACCTACACGGTCAAAGAGGGTGCTAATGCCAGTTCTGGCCAGTTTGAGTAGGTTTAGGGAAATGTGATGCATTTTCAATACATCAAGTTTGAGAGTTTTCCTGTACTGCACACACACACATGCAGCATAATCATTGCAAATTAGATACCATATTAAAGGTAAATTAAGGAGCTTTCTGATAGTGCAAAATGTAATGATGATAGAGTTATGATTAATAAATCAATATCTTACCGGAATCTCGAAACAAGAAGCCACGGTCTTAAATTCATAGCATTAATACGCCCCCATATCCGGCTTTACTGCACAAACCCCAATAGCATAATTATTACAGGTGAGACATAATTTTAAGGAAAAATAAATATGCTCTCACATTAAGTAAATTTACTGATGATTATGCAATGTAAAACCACAAAACATCTCCAATATTCGATTTTCGATGCAACGCCTTCAATTTCACAAAATGAAAATGCAGTTTCACTTACGACCCTCCCCCGTATTCAGCTGTACCATACTTAACCTGCTAATAAAATCGTTACGGACATAATCGTAATAAAAAGATAGGCAAGTGGGCTTTAAAATGGTACCAAATTCGATAGGTTTAAATCATTTGAACACGCTACAATCTTCGATACAACTTGAACATTAAAAAAAACACAACACAAGAGTCAAATTTCCTTACTGAATACTCTTGGCCCATTTTGCGACATTTGACTTCTGACCGTCCTCCATTCTGAAACGCACTATGTATTCCCCGATTTGAAATAAATGACAAATAATGTACCATTTTAAAGGGAAATCATAATTCAATGAAATGACAATAAAAGAAAAAATATATAATTTGACAATAAGAGTAATATAATCGATCAATGTTGAGTTTCCAAACTTTTTTTGAGGGGTTTATTTAATAATCATAATGTTTTTGTTCCAACTGAATCATGAAGCTGTTTGGAAAATCAAGACGTCTTCTATACTTGTATTAGTCAGGAATGATACACTTGTCTAGAACAACTAGATATGCAAGTGAGGTTTGTCAATTCAGACCACGCTAAATATACAGATGATATAGATGATATTTTTATACCTATAGAAACAGTGTTGTTACACGATTATAGAAATGTTTGTTGGCGTTCCGCGTTTTACTCTCCCCTGGAAACTTAAATGAACAAAGTGAACAAAATGAACAATATGAAAAGTATTTTGTACTCATTCAGTCTTCGTCCTCCCTATGCAATGGATCTCCATCTGGTTCTGTCAGCTGCTACATGGGGGCTGAGTTGAGAAAAGGTTATTTTCTCTTCATTTTGTTTTGGTATGATGTGCCTCCATGTCTCTGCCTTGATTTCATTTGCCTTGCGTTGTCTCTCGCAATGCAATTATTTGTTTTATTGAGTTGGGTGATATTCGATAAATATATCAACGCCTCTGAGAAGCCTATTCCATGTGCATCACTCCAGCTTGTCTTTTAAGGTCTTCATCTGATATGGTGTTTGGCGAAAATATCCTCCGTATGCGCCAAAGTCATTTGTTTTGGAATATCTTTAGTTTGGGTTTGATGACGACCATGGCCCTTCAGCATTCTGACCAATAGAAAAGAACACTCAGGACATTCCTTGTAAAGCTCATTATAATGTTCTTGTTTCAGGTTTGCTTGCTGTTCCCTGCGTGTGTTTCTTGGATGCTGTCGCCATCTACTGTACTTTGCTGCCCAAGTAAAAACTCCTGTAACGTCTTCAGTAGCTTTTCACTCACCACGATATGGGTGTGGTTTATATGTTTTCTTTATTGGTGACTTTCTTGGATAGACTATCTCTCCTGTTGAGCATATTGACCCCTACTTGAAAATAATCCTAAATCATTTGCATAATCAATGGCTTGTCAAATATTATGGTGAGTGTCCACTGGATACTTTTTCCCTTCCCCGGGTGATACTTCTCATTAGCCAGGCAATGGCCAAGGCCCGGGGGGGGGGGGGTACTCAGATTATAGTCGGACGGGGGTGTGCGGCTGAGACCTCCAAACCCATACCCACATCTAAGGGTCCTTTTGCGAAAAATGGACCCATGTCTAAGGATTTTTTTTTCGCCTGCGGCGCATGTTTTGGGTGTATTTCCCGAACATTTTGTGCTTTTAAGTTAGCGAGCGTAGCGAGCTTGAACATTTTTGCAATTTCACATCGGCAAATCCAAAAATCCCGTATATAAAAGGGGAAATATGAAAAAAGGGACCCATGTCTAAGGATTTTTTTGATGAAAAGGGGACCCATGTCTAAGGATCTTTCTTGAAAAAGTCACCCTTCCCAGCGGCACATCCCCGTATACCCAATATACGTGAGTACCCCCCCCCCCCCCCCGGGGGCCAAGGAGAACAAAAATACTGCTCAAACCCGGTGTTTGCCATAAGTGGTTCTGTCATTTGGTCATTATGATGAAAAATGAACAAAGAAAAATAGGCTTCGCTGGGAATCGAACCCGAGAACTCCGGATTGCTAGACCGGTGCTCAACCATCAAGCCACACAGACCATTGAATGGGGGACGTTCTCATAAAACCCTTTTCATTTGTCGAATAGTCAAGAGCTATGTAAACCGGGCACTAGCCCCAAAATAATTAAATCGACTTTTTAAAAGAAAGTGTGCGAGCTTCAGTCAAAGGTCTTTGTGGCTCGATGGTTGAGCACCGGTCTTGCAATCACAAGGTCTCGGGTTGGATTCCCGACGAAGCCTATTTTTCTTTGCTCATTTTGTATCCTTTAAAATTTTTCTTGTCAGTTTCCTTTATTTTTGAGTTGTTTCTCAGGAATAACTCTGCATTCGAATTCCTCGTAAAGTGGCTATGTTGTTAATTAGTTTTGGTGGGATACCATACTGTCTGAGTATCTTCAGGAGTGAAGCACAGTGAAGGCCATCGTAAACCTTCTCAAAGTCTACAAACACCACGTAGAGTTAGCTGTTCTATTCTTGTGACTGCTCAAGGATCTGCCGTAGTAACACGACCGCCCTAAAACTGGCTTTCTCTTCCCTCAGTTTGGCATCAACGACTAAATATGTCGCTGGCGAGGGATAGGGATAGGGTGTTGCCCCTCCAGTTGACTCCAGTTTTCCAGTTGTCTGGTATGGTTCCTTTGTCCCATATGTCCTGCATAAAGTTCAAGGTGCCTTCATCATCTCAGGACACACGCCATCTTTTTTCTTCCTTTTGAAAAATTAAGATGGCCGTCATTGAAAAAAAAAAATCTTATGATTCCTTAATCTTTAACTCATGTATTGTTAAACGATATGAGGTATTTGAACCAAACATTATTATATGCCAACATTTTTGGCATCTATGTGACATATGTCGTGGAATTGCCCGTATATAAGTGTCTTTCTTTTATAATCTTGAAATATTTTCGTAATCATGAGAAATTAATTGTAAATATTAAATCAAACAGAATGTATTCTAAAGGGTAGAAATATCCCTATTATGAATCTCCAAATGAATCAGGTATTATGACTCGGTTACAGGCTCTCGACATTTTTTACTCATTTGCTTTCACAGGATAATGTCATGCATATTACTCTTTTGAAACATTATTTGTCTTAAATAATCCATTAGCTGTGTATTTGTTCTTAAAAGT
Organism: Echinarachnius parma; assembly: GCA_037951105.1. Lineage (NCBI taxonomy): Eukaryota > Metazoa > Echinodermata > Echinoidea > Clypeasteroida > Echinarachniidae > Echinarachnius > Echinarachnius parma. Next base: position 62,213 of record JBAMJV010008191.1, read on the forward strand.
GATATTTGAGACTCTAATCATATACTTATGATACTTATCATGATATATCACATTTTCTTTTATAAAAAAAGAAAAATGTTTAGCGGGTGAAAAACAAATTTATTGATGTATAATTTTATATCCGAATCCAGAAACTGTACGGATTTAATATCCGAATACGGATACACTTTTAAATTAAATGTTATTGAATGAAATACTTATGGAGACATTTGAATTCTACTAGTACTATAGGCCAAATAACAAGAGCATTGTGAAAGCTGCAAATGATTTTGGTTGAATTTTACAAAGTTAATGGAATTTTAAAGTGATCCATTAACTTTACACAATTATCATGATGATTAAGTGTATTATTCTGTGTTTTTGTATTACCGCACTGGTTCCGAATTACTCAGGCTTTGGTCCAGGGAGAATAAATATTGTAGGAGAATCTAATAATATTTCACGGGTTATTTATTTTTTTATTTTTGATATTGATTCAAGCGCAAAGTATTTTTCAAAGTACTAACTTGTCCTGGTGACGAATACATCTATAGTATATTTAATTTTCCTATCCGAGCCACGATGATCATTTTAGTGTGAAAACAGGAAGAATCTTGAAGTGTGAAATACTTTGCATTTGATTGGTTGATAAGTCATAATTTGAATTCTACTAGTACTATAGGCCAAATAACAAGAGCATTGTGAAAGCTGCAAATGATTTTGGTTGAATTTTACAAAGTTAATGGAATTTTAAAGTGATCCATTAACTTTACACAATTATCATGATGATTAAGTGTATTATTCTGTGTTTTTGTATTACCGCACTGGTTCCGAATTACTCAGGCTTTGGTCCAGGGAGAATAAATATTGTAGGAGAATCTAATAATATTTCACGGGTTATTTATTTTTTTATTTTTTAGTGTGGAATATACCTCGTAATGATATTGATTCAAGCGCAAAGTATTTTTCAAAGTACTAACTTGTCCTGGTGACGAATAAATCTATAGTATATTTAATTTTCCTATCCGAGCCACGATGATCATTTTAGTGTGAAAACAGGAAGAATCTTGAAGTGTGAAATACTTTGCATTTGATTGGTTGATAAGTCATAACATGCCTACTTAAGTACTTAACCCTAGTCTTCCAGCCATGTCGTATCAAAAAACGAAACTATTCTTGCAAAGTTTGTGTAAGCCTCTCAGGTTTATATTGATGTAAACGAGATTATTGCACACATTTTTGCTTTCTGTGACGTTCTCCCCTTCTTTGTATCTATCTATCTATCGCCCGCTTCTATTTCTCCCCATTGTAGATGATACATGTATATAGAGGTGTATAACGTATTTATACATGTATGAATTGTATTTTTTAGTTTCATGCTCCAAAATATGACGACTGAATTGTGCATGAATGTAATCACTATGCAATGTTGAGTAATATACATGTACGAGTATATGCTGTCCTTGAATTACAGTGAAGGGGGTTGAAGGCAAAATTTAAAACTTACATTTTTCGAACTACCTTATTGAACATCAATAGCATATTGACATCGAGTTAGAGCCATGATTATGCTAATTACCATGGTAAATGTCGCTGGTCCGTAGTCGGGCCATTGGGCCCTGGGGTCGAAATAGCATTGACGCAGCTGGCCAGGCTCAAACACATTTCGGGCCACCATAGCTCGGTTATTTCAAATGTAACATGCCCGATAAGGCAACCTTAAAGTGATCCATTAACTTTATATTTCCCCTAAAAGTAATGTTGAGACTTCAATCATATACACAATCTCATTGAAAGATTCTTGAGAATGATGTGTGAGAATTTTAAAGGAAATGAATAAAGTTTACGTAGTGAAAACATAAAAAACAATGTCTGATTTGATCCCGATCTTTCGCGTGAAGTAATCGAATTCGGATACTATGGACGATTGAGTATCCGAATTCATATACTCTTGACTATGGTCGGAAACCGTCTATAGGCGCTCTGAAATTCAATCTGAAATATATTCATGATCATGGAGACATCTGACAAATCATAACCCATGTCATTATTCTGTTACCATACGTTAAACAACAACATACAAGAGAAGCAGGAGAAAACTCTGAGTGATTTTGGTTGAAATTGTACAAAGTTAAGAGATCACTTTAATGTTTTTTGGCAAGAAAAGTACAGGGTGCATTTATTCGTCGCTTGCCCAACAGGGCGACTAGGGGGCTACGTTCTCTTCCAGCACTGATATAGGAAGACATGAGTGGCCTTCCACGAATGTACTTAACCAACAATCTCGATTTATTTAAGTTTGTTGTACCCATGTCCAGCTCATTACTTAGATATTATCCGTCTGTGTTATTAGTTTAGAATCTGATTGATGTATTTTGGAAATACCTTTTTATCCTGTTTAATTGTTTTGTCAAAACCTGCAAGATTTTGTAAATACAAGAGACGAGGATGGAGATTGATCAAGAATATTGGTTATTCATTGATTGTCTTTGTATTCTTGTGTGTTGTATTGTTAACGGTACTAAGACTACTACCCCTGGATAATTCTCCCCTGGACGACTTCCACCCGAACAATTACCCCCCACCCCAAGGACAATTACCCCCGGAAAACCAGCACCCGGACAATTATCCCTCTAGGAAAATCCCCCCCTCCCGGACGATTACCCTCCGAGGACAATTTTACGCCAGACATCTACCCCCCGGACAACTACCCTCAAAGACAATTACGCCCCAGGGGCAATTCCCACCCGGACAATTACCCTCCAAGACAATAACCCCCGTACGATAACCCCCAAGACAATTACCCCCCGAGAAAATTACCACCAAGACAATTACCCAACCCCCGGACGATTACCCCCAAGACAATTACCCCCTGGACGATTACCCCGAGGTCAATTTGTCAATTGTGTGTGTGTGTGTGTTTATGCGTGTGTACGCGCGTACACGTTATGCGCAAGTGTGCATGTTCTTTCATGTTCATGGAAATAATTAGCGTGTGTAATCGAACAATTAACCCCTGAAATAAAATTAGTGTAAAATGCCACATGACTTGGATCGTACAATGCGCACTGATGATACACGTTTGCACCGGTTTTACAAACAACAGCATTGAATTGTTTGTTTGTTTGTTTTATTTCTGCATTTTAAAAACAATACATAATCATAATTGTACTTAATATCTTCAAGTATTTACAATAGAATTACAAACTCTAAGTATATAAAGAATGGTACAAACAAAAATAATTTTGAAGTTTAAAGTAATAGAGAAAGCACAGAAACGTAGGAGACCGCCATCATGAGCTGCAAGCTTGAGATCGAAGGCGGCCTCATGGGGAGAATTGGCGACACAAACTAATGCTTTGTGAAGTATACATTTATGCATGACTTTGATCAGATGGGTGCAGTGCAAGTGCATGTGCAAGTGGGAGTGCATGAGATTTGTCTTTAGGCTTTTACTAAAGGATAAAATAAAAATATAAGAGACGACGTTCAGTAAGTTATGGCTGTGTATAATGATACAAGTTGACGCGTTAGTTTCGCTTTAAAAGAATAGAGGGTCAGGCATGATTTGATTATTTTCGGTAGATTATTCCATAAATCGGGGCCGTGATGTCTAATCGATTTATTTGTGATTAATAACTTAGGATTCGTCAAATGGAAATTCCCAAAAGTACGAGTGTGATAGGAATGAATTATATTATTATAACCAAAATAATTATTGAATGAAGGTGGAAGTTGTGTATTGATTTACATAAACATAATATTGTTTTAATTTTAAAATGACATGTCGGATGACGTCTGCGGAATAGGCTAGTGTAATTTGTCCGCCGGCCGGTGTAGGAGCGGATCTAATCCGGTGTGGTCGCGGAAAAAGTCCGGGCGCGGAATAACTGGGCAGCGCAAATCAATGAGATTGCTGCTAACTTCAATGTTCATAGTTTTAGCCACCAAATTTAATAAAAGCCATTAAATCTAATTACAGGCACCAAATCTGACCATAACCACCACAAATAACATATAGCCACCATAATATTGAGGGTTAGGGCTAGGGTTAGTTTTGTTCGTAACCATATTTAAAACAAATTGAAGTTAGCAACCAAAAAAATAATATATCCACCTAAATTGCACGCGGCCGGATACAATCTGCGACCACTCCGGCCGGACCAATTATTCCGCGACCAAAACAAAATCCGCCATCGCTTCGGAATCCTGTGGTGTGTTCGGGGCGCGGTAATGGACACAAATCAACCATGTCATCAAACTAAAATTTGGTGATTTGATGATTTTTTCATTTATGACCGGATATTTTGGTGATTTGGAGTTGAAATTGGCTCGAGTTTTTGTGATTTGTCATGTGCCTTTACGTGATTGTGTACTGATGGGATTTGACACTTGCTAACCACACATTGGATTGTGTATTAGTAGGCTACCGCTCTTCCGCTTACCATGCAGGTTACTGCAACAAAATGTCAACTTATGAATCAACCAATAAAGCTGACAAATGTCGTCTTTACCTGTCTTATTCTGATTGGCAACAGCTATTAAATAGAGTGAGTATTGATATTGATCAAATACAAAGATGTTATTACTAGTAGTTGATAGATATTTGAAGAGATTTAATTGCGAATGAGTTATTTGAATGAGTCATTAATTGCGTTCATTAACATAAATTGATACGCCGTTATACGCGCGCCACTGTTGAATAAATATGATACATGACGTACATAAACGTACGAATGCATGCACTCATTCTTCTTCTTCTTCTTCTTCTTCCTTGGTAGCGACCGCAATCAACTTGTTGATTATTATGTCACTTTATAGGAGGTTGAAGTTGCACATAGTGGCTCCGTATGTCTCATCTCCTCAATCAGTTGGCCAGACGACGATTAAATTGTAAGTCGACGGCCGAACAAACAAACAAGGCCAATAAACAAAGACGGCCAAACAAACAAACACACACAATGAAATAATATAAAACGAATTGTATGTTTGTGAGCTACTCCTGGCCAGAGGCTCTTGACACGAAGGTGTCAATGGTGAGAGCCTCCACCGTCTCCTTGGGTAGTCTGTTCCACTGCTTGATGGTCCTTGGTAGGAATGAGTTCTGGTGGTACAGGGTCCGACTTGGTGGCACAACAAATTGCTGGTCATGGCCTCTTCTCTGACGCGCAGGTACTGGTTGGAGTTGCCTGTTGACCGATTCTACGTGGGCAAGACCATGGGTCATCTTGTATAGCATCGCCAGGCGTGCAGTTTTGCGCCGATCTTCAAGCGAAGGCCACTGCAGTTCTTCAAACATTGCTGACACACTGGATTCGCGACATCGTTTGATTTTATGATTATACTAACTGATCTTCTTCGTTTTAAGAGGATTATTCCATCGTCAAAACTTGTTTTTCATATCGTTTATATGAGCCTATTGTAATAATATGACGTCAGAATTAGAGTGGTGAAATGCTACCAGTCCATGGCCATATTTCGAACAGACAAACGTGTGTGGAGATGAAAACTTCAAAACAGGACCTAATAATTAAGATATTTTCTAAAACATGATTTAGGTTATATATCAGTTGCAGTATTTTCCCTAAAAATACAAAAATCGAACGATTGTTGAAGCAAGTGAAAGAGACCAAATATGGCGTCATGCAATTGCCAATTTGAGTGAAAGAATAATCTCACCCTTTCTACATCTTCTAAAAACCTAAGACCTTACCCTGATCATTGCTCTTTACTATAACATCACCTATTGTTTTGTATTAATGTTTGGGACAATTATGAATAATTTCATAGCGCAAATTAGCACTTTAGTTGTAGATTCTCCTTCTTAAATTCAAGTTAGCAACTCGATGAGTTGACTTCTTATTACATGTACTACAGTCGCTAACCTCATATTATATACATAACGTGCTGAACGAATGCAGGTTAGTAATGTAACACGTTTATATTTTGTACAGGGGAAAACATGTGAATTAGGTACCCTAACAATATTCTTTCCATATTATGATTTGTATTCCTGTTCATAAACATTCAGGGCTCTATTCTGTGTAATATTTGATTCATGAATATTGGTCATGGATACACTTGTTCCACTTACACCGAGAATCGTATTATTAAATACTAATATTAATTTTGCTTTCTTATACATACAAACAAGTCCACAGTTATTATTACTTATTGCGACCAAACCTGTATATAAAGACCATCCAAAGGTATTAAGGATATGTGATCTTTATCAGCAGGTGATCTATCTAGACAGGCTCATTTACATGTGAACTGCATTGAAGACAATCAAGTAGTGATTTATATAGACCAGTAAATTTACATGTCACAAAACTGCATTCGAGGGAGTCAAGATTAGTGATTTCTATAGACAGGATGATTTACATGTAAACTGCATTCAAGGAAGTCAAGATTAGTGGTCTCTATAGACAGGTTCATATTACATAAAAACTGCATTCAAGGAAATCAAGATTAGTGGTCTCTATAGACATGTTCATTACATGTAAACTACATTCAAGGGAGTCAAGAGTATTGGTCTCTATAGACAGGTTCATTTACATGTAAACTGCATTCAAATGTTCAAGGGAGTCAAGATTATTGGTCTCTATAGACAGGTTCATTTACATGTAAACTGCATTCAAGGGAGTCAAGATAAGTGGTCTCTATAGACAGGTTCATTTACATGTAAACTGCATTCAAGGGAGTCAAGATTAGTGGTCTCTATAGACAGGTTCATTTACATGTAAACTGCATTCAAGGGAGTCAAGATTAGTGGTCTCTATAGACAGGTTCATTTACATGTATACTGCATTCAAGGGAGTCAAGATTATTGGTCTCTATAGACAGGTTCTTTAACACGTAAACTGCATTCAAGGGAGTCAAGATTAATGGTCCCTATAGACAGATAGACAGGTTCATTTGCATGTAAACTGGTTTCAAGGGAGTCAAAATTAGTGGTCTCTATAGACAGGTTCATTTACAGGTAAACCGCATTCAAGGGAGTCAAGATTAGTGGTCTCTATAGACAGGTTCATTTACATGTATACTGCATTCAAGGGAGTCAAGATTATTGGTCTCTATAGACAGGTTCATTACATGTAAACTACATTGAAGGGAGTCAAGATTAGTGGTCTCTATAGACAGGTTCATTTACATGTAAACTGCATCCAAGAAAGTCACGATAAGTGGTCTCTATAGACAGGTTCATAACATGTAAACTGCATTTAAGGGAGTCAAGATTAGAGGTCTCTATAGACAGGTTCATTACATGTAAACTGCATTGAAGGGAGTCAAGATTAGGGATCTCTATAGACAGGTTCATTTCATGGTTCTGCATCCAAGAAAGTCAAGATTAGTGGTCTCTATAGACAGGTTCACTACATGTAAACTGCATTGAAGGGAGTCAAAATTACAAACGACTAAGTAAAAAGCCTGCTATCATTCAAAAAGAGCCATTCAAACACAAGAGGGCGCTTTTTTAAAAGGCATTGGTTTCAACCATTTTTCATACAAAATGATGCATGTGATGTTTATTGATATAATGATTAAATAGCGAGATCATCAACAACTATTTAAAAAACGCTTTTGAACATTTTTGAAAAAGTGCAAGCATTTAAAAAACAAATTCTAAAAATCATCTAATTATTTGGGCCCCAAATAATTATAAGATCAGATATATTTATTGATATTTCAGCCGTTTCTGGGTCGATTTTGACAATAAAGTTTATTCTGCCATTAAAATTGCATGTTCTCTCAAATTCGACATTCAGTTTGTCATTACCTCACACAAAAATTGTGTTGTGCAGCGCCCTCTCTACCAAAACTAAACTACCCCTTTAAAGGGATCTAGGTACTTTGTTGACATGTGCAAAAAGTGATGAAGGGTTGATGCAATGTATATTGTTGTCATCTCATATGTCCAGGTGGCTGTAATACATGTCTTAATGTTTATACTTGTTTTCATAATGCAATTTTTTATTTTTTCAGAATAGCGACTTTAGCTTAGATGCCTGAATGTAAATTGAATTGTGTCAATGACTACCTTGGCAACAGCAAACATGCTTGATCAGTTTCCCTACGTTTGAAATAATATTTTATAAAACATGCTAAAATAAACAACTATACGCATGTAATCAACTGCTATGTTATCGATGCCAGGTGTGACATTGAGAGCGTCAAACTCAGCTTAAAATATTACCATTTAGGATTCAAGAAACCACAAATTTACACACGAGCAAAATAATCTGATTTATTTATGACATAATTAGATATTCATTATTTTATCATAATTTGTAATTAAACATTCAGAACCTGACCAGAAATACATAATATAAATAAAAATGAACAAAGAAAATTGACCCTTTTCTTTGCTCATATTCATTTCAATATTAATTAAACAAATACATACATACAATAATATAGACATACTCATGCTTATTGTACCATTTCTGCTCATATTCATGTAGTTATATATTACTCATTTATCTAAATGCGCTAGGTTTCTATAAATAATGAAGATAAGGAAACTAAAACTGAACAATCCTAGTGCAGTTCATGTAAGAACATTTTGCAGAATATACATGACTTTATCGCAATACTTGAACTGTGAGTTGCAGCATTGTACACAGTTGTATTTGACTTTGATCTTTGATAAATAGGCAATGCATGTGTGGCGTGTTTTCCTTTCTTTCTGATAGTAACCATATGATTGTGGAGTTTCCCCAAGCCCGGTATATACACCCAGTGGCGTAGCGACGGGGGGGGGGGGGGGGATCACGGTGGGGGGGGGGGATCACGGTGGGGGGGGGGGGATCACGGTGGGGGGGGGGGGGGGGGGGGGCACGTGTCCCCCCAATAGTTTGGAAACAAACAATAGAAAACATAAGGGGACATTTTTTGAAAAAATCACAAAAAAACATAAGGCGTGCCCCAATACATTTGCGTGCCCCCCCCCCCCCCCCGACCACGCTACGCCACTGTATACACCGTAAGTTTACAAGAATAGTACCTTGTTTTTTTTTTCCTTTTTGGAAATACTTGCCTACAAAAATAAAAATTATGTATCGAATCATTCGGCGTGACACAGAAAGTAAAATCATATGGCATACATCCCACAACCATGACAACCACAACATTAAAACAAAAAAACTTGTGTGAAATTGGGAATTTATTACTGAAAAAAACAAATATATAAACATATATATTATTACAATTTTTTTTGTCGTGCTATGGCGCTTTTAGTGACTAAATGTCGGTTATCAAAACAAATTGTGCAAATGTCATAAATCATTTTGGTCTGATTCATATCACTGGCGTATATACTGTATAGGGCAAACTGTTGGCCCCTATACCTGGCACGTACCCCCTCAAGAACCCCTTTATCAGTCCTTGCAAACATAGACCTACTACTAACATAGACCTACTACTAGTAGGTCTATGTTGCAAACGCGGATATCCGCTCCGGAGCCCCTACATTGGAACCCTGGGGAGGCACGTACCTACCCAAAATTTGCTGAAGTGCCACACCCCCCCCCCCCCCCCCTGTGTTTTTGAAAGGGGCTTAGTTCTTTTGACCAAATATTATTGATCCCTGGTAAATTTTCACCACTACCGTCTTCAAATGTATCTAACTGCCAAAACAATACAGTGATTATATTGACAGGTTTGCATGAATATAACGTGCTTACATAGGTATTTTGTCCGATAATTACACGAGACTTTTAATTAATGAATAACTTTATTAACAATATGTTCAAAGATAACAAGATAACAATTATACATGTATATAACAAATGTTATCAGACAAACATATTGGTAAAAGGACCCTATAAATAGCAACTATTGCTAGTGGGGCGTAGGACCCTCTGTACATGGATGGATGGTATACTTACATTTGAATAAGGCAAGAAACTATGATTAAATACACATTCTATAGTATAGTTCTAAGTATTTACAGTAGTGGACATTCACCCACTAATAACAACTAAACTATAAGATTATATAAAAGATGTAAAATCTATTAAAAAGAATAAAAATGCTATACCTTTGGTAGCAATTCACAAAGACTATAATACATATTGACTCAATAAATACTTTTTTTACATTTATCTTAATAAGGTGGAAACTATCAAGTCTTCGTATCTCCAAAGACATACTGTTCCAAATATCTGATCCCTGAAACGAGATTGAAGTCTTTCCATGCTCTGTTCTCATCTTAGGTTTAACCAAAATATTTTCATCTTTTTGTCTTGTACCATAAGAGTTTTCAAAAAAGGTATAAAATTCAAACACTGGGTGTGGTAAGTGTTTATGAATTAACTTAAAACAAAAGTTGTTACTAACATTTTATACAATTTGAACACATCTAATATACATAATGAATAAAACAACGGAGATGCCATTCTATTATTAAAAGTAATTGCTCTCAAAGCCATTTTTTGTTTGTAACATCAATATTTTGTTCTTTAACATCAAAGGTGCACTTCCCCAGACTTCAAGGCCGTAAGATAAGTGTGACTGGATACACGAATAGTATAGTAATACAAGGACTTGTTAAGGAACACAGTATCTCAGTCTATACAGAATATAGTAATACAAGGACTTGTTAAGGAACAAAGTATCTCAGTCTATACAGAGTATAGTAATACAAGGACTTGTTAAGGAACAAAGTATCTCAGTCTATACAGAGTATAGTAATACAAGGACTTGTTAAGGAACAAAGTATCTCAGTCTATACAGAGTATAGTAATACAAGGACTTGTTAAGGAACACAGTATCTCAGTCTATACAGAGTATAGTAATACAAGGACTTGTTAAGGAACAAAGTATCTCAGTCTATACAGAGTATAGTAATACAAGGACTTGTTAAGGAACAAAGTATCTCAGTCTATACAGAGTATAGTAATACAAGGACTTGTTAAGGAACACAGTATCTCAGTCTATACAGAGTATAGTAATACAAGGACTTGTTAAGGAACAAAGTATCTCAGTCTATACAGAGTATAGTAATACAAGGACTTGTTAAGGAACAAAGTATCTCAGTCTATACAGAGTATAGTAATACAAGGACTTGTTAAGGAACAAAGGATCTCAGTCTATACAGAGTATAGTAATACAAGGACTTGTTAAGGAACAAAGTATCTCAGTCTATACAGAGTATAGTAATACAAGGACTTGTTAAGGAACACAGTATCTCAGTCTATACAGAGTATAGTAATACAAGGACTTGTTAAGGAACACAGTATCTCAGTCTATACAGAGTATAGTAATACAAGGACTTGTTAAGGAACACAGTATCTCAGTCTATACAGAGTATAGTAATACAAGGACTTGTTAAGGAACACAGTATCTCAGTCTATACAGAGTATAGTAATACAAGGACTTGTTAAGGAACACAGTATCTCAGTCTATACAGAGTATAGTAATACAAGGACTTGTTAAGGAACACAGTATCTCAGTCTATACAGAGTATAGTAATACAAGGACTTGTTAAGGAACACAGTATCTCAGTCTATACAGAGTATAGTAATACAAGGACTTGTTAAGGAACACAGTATCTCAGTCTATACAGAGTATAGTAATACAAGGACTTGTTAAGGAACACAGTATCTCAGTCTATACAGAGTATAGTAATACAAGGACTTGTTAAGGAACACAGTATCTCAGTCTATACAGAGTATAGTAATACAAGGACTTGTTAAGGAACACAGTATCTCAGTCTATACAGAGTATAGTAATACAAGGACTTGTTAAGGAACACAGTATCTCAGTCTATACAGAGTATAGTAATACAAGGACTTGTTAAGGAACACAGTATCTCAGTCTATACAGAGTATAGTAATACAAGGACTTGTTAAGGAACACAGTATCTCAGTCTATACAGAGTATAGTAATACAAGGACTTGTTAAGGAACACAGTATCTCAGTCTATACAGAGTATAGTAATACAAGGACTTGTTAAGGAACACAGTATCTCAGTCTATACAGAGTATAGTAATACAAGGACTTGTTAAGGAACACAGTATCTCAGTCTATACAGAATTTCTACTTTCCCACGGGGCATACAATATTTATATGTTCATTTCAAATCAATGCCTATCAATATATGAAGAGCTTAATTCCAAAAGGCGCTAAATCAACTTTTTCAATTACGGAGAAAATAAGGTTTCTTTGTCGAATTGTGTACACATGTCTATGGGAATATAAAAATGTAAACTTCCATATTTTGATTTTGATCGATGTATTCGTCCTAAAATTTCGATTTCTAGAAAGGTACGTAGCTTATTAATTCGCTGATATCGTTAACTCATTTGTTTATGGAAAGTGGATTTATCACCTTTTGGAACTAAGCTCTTCATATATTCCAACAAAAAGAGATACTGGTACTTCATTCAATAACTCATTTTTCATTTTCACAACTCCAACAATACAACATTCTTCTCTTTGGCCTAATTATCATAAAATGAGTTTTCGTTATATTAATCTTATTTGCATCACACCACTGACCAATGTGTTTAAAGTTATCTGTTATTTCTAATAAATCAATATCTGCTTGATTATGTTAAAAATAAATACAAATATTAGAGTCGTCAGCAAAGAGTCTAAAATTAAAGTAATCAGAAGATCTAGGCAAATCATTTATATAAATAAAAAAATGTGTAGGACCTAGAACAGATCCCTGGGGCACCCCACATTTAATTAAAGACATGGCAAAGGTGGAACCATTATGATGCACAAACTGATGACGGTTACTTAAATAATCACCATAATTGTCTAACTTGCCTGAGAGTATATCATGATTTATTGTATCAAATGCTATACCAAAGTCGACGAAGACACCTACAGTGACTCGACCTTCATCTTGAAACTGAATTAACTGATTTATTAAACTAATCAACGATAACTTTGTACTATCTGAATCCATACTGATGTTTATACAATAAATCATATTTCCCCAAGAATTTAACTAAACGAATATTCACCAACTTCTCAAAAACTTTACTTAAAATAGGTAAGACTGATATAGGCCTATACTTACCTGGATCAGTTCGTGTACCTTTATTATACACCGGACTGACTCTGGCTATCTTCATAGCACGTGGGAAGACACCCAATTGAAATGACATGTTAAAAATATACGAGAGTGGTTTTGACACATAATACTTTGCCAGAATCTCAAGTTTAACAGTTTAAAGGGTGACTAAATTACAAATGCATGTTGACTTTTGTTGATCTGTAATAATGAATACATCACATATCTTTTGACTTTTGGATGTACATTTTTGTCATATTTGTTATATTATTTGTTCTATTACTTTTATTCTACCTGCTAAGCTCCACCCCTAAAAAAAAACCTCCAGAAGCAAATGACTTCTGTGACATCATCATGCCAGTCAACCATCAGTCAGCTAGATAAACATGAACAAAAGACAGTGGTATGTCCTTACCCACTGAGTACCTTATTGCATTAGCATGGCATGTTTGCATTGAAACCCTTCTTTTCGTGGTGTTGCTTGGGGATTTCTGACATAGCAAATGCTTAAAATGTAATTGAATTGTGTGAGTGGGCATTGTATAAAAACTATTGTGAACAGGTGGTCAGTTGACGGGAAGGGACATACCAATGTCTTTTGTTCATCTAGCTGACTGATGAACTACTGGCATGATGATGTCACAGAAGTCATTTGCTTTTGGAGGTTTTTTTTAGGGGTGGAGCTTAGCAGGTAGAACAAAAGTAATAGAAAAAATAATATAAAATATATGACATAAATGTACATCAAAAAGTCAAAAGATATGTGATGTATTATACATTATTACAGATCAACAAAAGTCAACATGAATTTGTAAGTTAGTCACCGGTTAATGGAATTGGTTGGGAAAATGATGATTTTAACCAATTGGCAAATGATTTCTGGCAAAAAGTGACATAAATACAAGTTACATCAACCGTAACTACATAATTATTTCCGCTATTACTACAATTACAGCATAATGCATTTCCAGAATATTGCTTTTACCTGCAGGTGCACTGTGGTGCACCATTATAAGCAGTTTGGCTTCTATAAAGAGGTGGCTGCTATAAGACAGGTTGTCATTATTTTCAAAAGGCTCTTCTTTGGAGACTTGCACACATGTATGGTATACCAAATTCATTAATTTGAACACATTAATCTAATGATTTCATTTAATTTTATTCACTCATAAAAGTAATGCTAACTGTTGAGAGTATAAGTGTAATACATTCAAAAGTTCGAGAGTATTGAATAAAGGACGGGTATGTGTAATTCTTGGGGAATGACTAATTATGCGAATTATTCTCTTTTGCAATCCTAAGACACGTGTAATATTGGTGCGGGAAGAATTAACCCAAATAACAATACAGTATAATAAGAAAGGATATATCATAGCAGAATAAAGATTCATCAAAATATGCTTTGGTAAATAATACAATACAATATTTCTAGCTAAGTTAGTTACAGAGTGAGTTCGTATATGCATTCCAAGTAAGATTGTCATCAACAACCACACCAAGAAATTTAACATTTGTCACTTGTTTAATTTCTGTTCCATTGCATAATATCTTATTTGCGGTTATTTGAATATCCTGACATGTTTCTTGGATGCATTACAAATGAATTTATTACTGAGTAAATCTTAAATTCATTATTTGCAATTTCATTCAGTTGAGTTATATCATGATGTGAGATGGTGACTGTTGTGTCGTCAGCAAGCCAAATGAAATTCATATTTTGGGATATTTGACGAATACCGTCTATAAACACTACAAATAAGACGGGGCCCAGGATGGATCCTCGAGGGCCACCGCAATTAATTAACTTCATATTTGATTATAAATATTATAATAATTATTTATTGTGGAAAATGATATAAGGTTACGTCTAATAATCGACCGAGAAAATACACATCATCATATTATAATGATCGTTAGTGCCATGCATTCATGTATACATTATGGATACGGTTAGTTCATTGGGCCGTATGCATACAAAGTAGCAATTGCTTGTGCTAGCCTTTTGCTTGAACAATTGCTTGCAAGCAAAAGCTTTTGCTTATAAGCACAAGCAATTGCTTACTGCTCGTAAGTAATTGCTAACCAAACAAGCAATTTCTTAAAACCGTATGCATACAACGAACCTTTTACTTATCTTGATAAGCAATTGCTTGTGTTTTTTCAAGCACCTCCAGACCAGCTTGAGCTCTTGCTTACTCAGGACATTCGCGTTTTAAGATCAAGTTTTCATACCGTTTCAAGATGATTTAGAGCTCCTGACTCCAGAGGTTATGTTTTGATTTCATATCTAATCAAATGGTTGTTATTTAGACATGTATATCCATGTACTAGGCAATCTTGTTCATGATATGCTTTTTGTCCATCGATCGGCACTAACTTGTATTTTTAACCAACACAGGAAACTCCTTGATGCTTTTTGCTGTTTCCCCCTATGTTCACAATAAGAATACTTTCATACTTTCTAGTATTTTACAAAATTCTTTGTATCTAGCATAAATAATTCAACTGACATTTCGTACTGTATTCACTAACTACTAACATGATTATCATTTTATTGTGATCGGGTGTCTGTATGTATTATATAAATTTGCTGTTTATTTTTATACCAATTTCATATCTGGAATTATTTTGCAGGAAAATAAATGCTACCAGGTTAGAAACTGAAAAAGCGAGCTATGAAAACGAAATCGAATTAAGATCCTGATCACCTGAATGCAAATGTTTTTCTTCACAATCAGACGCCATGTTTTCGATCGTCACTTATATCACATGAAATTAAAAAACAACCAGCGTCTAATTTGCTGTAGTGTTGTATTAAAAGTATATGAATTGTCCTTTAGCCCTTTTATTCTTCATCCAAAATGTTCACATTATAATTGTACCATCATAAAATATTTGCGAAAGAAAATAATGTTGCCAAGTCGGGCACGACCAGGTCGGGCACGTCCAGGGCATGCTATGCAAGGGACTACACGACGAAATCCCCTTTGTTGTCCTGCAGTGCGATGTTCGCACAACCGTAACCATGGTAACGATGCTTTGTTCAACATGGTCTGGAGGTGCTTGAAAAAACGCAAGCAATTGCTTATCAAGATTAGTAAATGGTTCGCATTATGCATACGGTTTTAAGCAATTGCAATTGTTGCTTGCAAGCAATTGCTTGTTTTTATGCATACCGATTCAAGCAAAAGGCTAGCACAATTAATTGCTACTTGTTATGCATACGGCCCAGTGTCAGGATGTTGCAAAGAAAACAGTATTCACAATAGAGGTTTGTTCCCTGCAAGCGCCATTTGGCCGTATGCATTAAAAGTAGCAATTGCTTATTAGCAATTGCTTAAAGCACAAGCAAGAGCTTGTCAAGCAAAAGATCAAGTTCAAGCAATTGCTTAAATTCGTATGCATGAACTTTTGCTTGTGCTAAAACCTTTTGCTTACACTGCCTAAGCAATTGCTTACGTGCTGAACAAAGCATCGTTACGGTTGTGCGAACATCGCACTGCAGCTGGACAACAAAGGGGATTTGTAGTGTATGCAAACGTCGTGTAGTCCCTTGCATAGCTTGCCCTGGTCGTGCCCGACCTGGCAACAGCAGTTTTCTTAACGCAAATATTTTCTGATGGTCAAATTATAATGTACAAAATTTGAATGAAGAATAAAATGGCAAGAGGACAATTCATATAGTTGAATACAACACTCCAGCAAGTTAGACACTCAGTTCTGGTTGTGTATTAATTTCATGTGATAGAAGTGACGAGCGATAAAATGGCGTCTGATTGTGAGGAAAGGATATTTGCATTCTAGTGATCAGGATCTTAATTCGATTCCGTGTTCATAGCTCGCTGTTGCCGTTTCTAACATGGTAGCATTTATTTTCCCGCAAAATAATTCCAAATATGAAATTGGTTTAAAAAGAAACAGCGAAATTATAATACATAATAAAATATACAGACAACCGATCACAATAAAGTGATAATCATGTTACCCAGGTCGAAATTCCCATAGAACCAAGACCCATAGGTATCCCATAGACACCCATAGGCCTAATGGTTTCTAAATGATCCTATGGGTTTCAATAGGGAAAGTGGAACATGGGTTTCTATGGGTCTCTTAGGGATTCATATTGGTCTTTCTATGGGTTTTGTTTTTTGGGGACTTTCGACCTGGTAAATTTCTATGGGTCCCATAGAACATCATAGAACATCATAGAAAACCCACAGAACATCATAGGAAACCCATTATATAGGGGACCATATGATTGTCCCATGGTTTCTATGGGAATTTCGACTTGGGTATAGAGAATCTCTATGGGTCCCATAGAGAATCTCTATGGGTCCCATAGAGAATCTCTATTGGTCCCATAGAGAATCTCTATTGGTCCCATAGAGAATCTCTAAGGGTTTTGTGTGGATCCTATATATATGAAGATGGGTGATGATGATGAATTATGGTCGTGAGGATGGTGATAACGATAGCAGTGAGGATTGGTGGTGATCAGATGATGATGATGATGATGATGCGGTGGATAACGATGATGAGAATGATATAATTCTTTTTTAAAGAACAAGATTTTCCTCAAAATTTGAGGTGATTTGCCCCTCCCCCCCCCTTCCTCCTCCCCCGAGGGGTGCCCCAAGACATGCAGGGAGCCCTCAGGCTCCATGCATGCAATTATATGCATTTATGTATTTATATGCATTACATTCTGCGACATCGATCTAGCTAACAAGACCAAGGGAAAGGGTGACCATTAATTAGTGGCCGATCTCAATGCGGACTACGACCACAACGATGAGACTAGAAATACTCATCTAGGCGTAGATACATTACAACAGTCATCATGGTGTGTGAAACCACGATTTTATTGAGAAATCCGAGCTAGTCTTGGCTTACCAGCGCGGTTGCTGAAAAGCTTTTTAAATGCAACAAAATTAGCATCAACAAGATATGCCAGAGAGATATTGATATTTCTGTAAATGTATTAACAAGCTCAAAACCCATATTTTCATGTATTTATGACTGCCACTGCCATTATGTAATCTTTTGGTACCAGAAGATCACGCTGTTCTCCGCCCGCACGACGGGCGTCAATCGTAGCGTCTAGCACTAGAAGGCCGGCAGTAAAATATTTCAGTAATAATGTCAAAGAGGCCATGAAAGCGCTAGATTTGTCAATCTACTTAACTTCAAGCTTTTTCAATACGAGCCGTTACAGCGGTGTGTTAGGTTATAAATATTTATATACACACCTTCTTCTTCTTCTTCTTCTTCTTCTTCTTCTTCTTCTTCTTCTTCTTCTTCTTCTTCTTCTTCTTCTTCTTCTTCTTCTTCTTCTTCTTCTTCTTCTTCTTCTTCTTCTTCTTCTTCTTCTTCTTCTTCTTCTTCTTCTTCTTCTTCTTCTTCTTCTTCTTCTTCTTCTTCTTCTTCTTCTTCTTCTCCCTCCGCTCTTTCGGAGATCAGTACGGCGAGTCCCACACACCGTTCCTGCTGGTAGACTGGGTCCTGGCTACATACAGCTGTAGGCGTAGCTGCAACCAATTTCAACGACAACACAGTCATAGGCACAGCTTGGCAGGCCTCTGACATTTTACCAAAAAAACCAATTTGTTTATTTGCACCAATACCATGACTTAAATAAGTATTAACTGTACAGATAATTCAATGTTCGAAATTATTATTTTTTGGGGTTGGCCGGTCGGGCAAGTAAAATAAAAAGAAATTCTGGTTGCCTGGCCCGGTCGGGCAAGTAAAATAAATATTTTTCTGATTGGTAAAATATGGAAAGTTATGTGTTTAAAATTACCACCACCATTAAACAGATCTGTCAGTGAATATACAAAACCAAACCTAGAATCGAGCAGTTTCATCTTATAGTCAACTGATGAAATTAAGCCCTTTTCTGTGTACGATTTTGTAATATTGTTGTACCTGAAATCACTAACAGTAACACAAAAACACATACATGGGATTGAGGCATTGAGCATAGCAAAATCCAGAACAGAAATCAATTAAATTTGTGTTATTTTAAAAGCTAAAATAATTTGAAGATTTCACATGGTCCCTACCTTGTTAAAATAATTCCTTCTGATACCTTCACAAATCTTAATAATGATCCGGAATATGAAATTATCCTCCTTTATTATATCACACAGCACACTGAAGTTTAGCTTTTTTGCCATGTGGTTCCATATGCATTGTGTTTTGATGGGTTTAGCAGGGATTTGAAACTCCTATTTCCAGGGGTTTAGCATACACACTTAATAGCTCCCTCCCTGACTTCAAAATTAAAACCATCAATTAATCAATAAAGATATGAAGATGGATAGATAGATAGATAGATAGATAGATAGATAGATAGATAGATAGATATATAGATAGATAGATAGATAGATAGATAGATAGATAGATAGATAGATAGATAGATAGATATATAGATAGATAGATAGATAGATAGATAGATAGATAGATAGATAGATAGATAGATAGATAGATAGATGGATGGATGGATAGATAGATAGATAGGTAGATATATAGATAGATAGATAGATAGATATATAGATAGGTGGATAGATAGATAGATAGATAGATAGATATATAGATAGATAGTTAGATATATACAAAATGATTAATAGATAGATAGATAGATATATAGATAGATAGATAGATAGATGGATGGATATATATATAGATAGATAGATAGATAGATAGATAGATAGATAGATAGATAGATAGATAGATAGATAGATAGATGGATGGATGGATGGATGGATGGATGGATAGATAGATAGATAGATAGATAGATAGATGGATTTTGGCAATGTTACTAGATTAATTTAGTTAGTATTGTTCTTATGTCTAATATTGAATCAGTTGTAGGCATATTTCCACTATCTATCTATCTATTATCTATCTATATCTATCTATCTTTAAGGTTGTCTATTTAAGGTTGTCGCCAACATAAGATATTTTAAAAAGAAATTTGAGATTTTGTTGGAGAGGTTGTTGTAGTTGTTAAGCGCATCGATCAGTTTTTAATTGGAAATGCGCTGTATAAATATGACATATTATGATACAGTTATAGTTATTATTATTATTATTATTATTATTATCATTATTATTATTATCATCTTTGGCCATAGATCAGCCTAAAATTTCCATTCTCTCCTGCCTCCCTCTTATTCTTTTTCCTTTCCGTGAGTGCCATTCTGTTAAAAGGGGATTTGTGACATAATTTTGTCCAAACTGAGAACAATTATAATCATTAGTTGTAGGCTAGCTGTTGCTAAAGTCGAAATATCGCCATCTAGCGATAGCATAAGAATGAAGGAAGTTAATGATATAATTTCGCAGTCATGAAAAATCGCCATAATTCATTAGTTTGGATCACAATTTGTCCCCACTCTTCACTTCAAGTTATAGCACTATCTTCTTCATCAAACATTTATATTTAGACATCAACTCGTGTAATATTTAAGGATTTAGAATTAACAAGTGTATCGGGCAACAAATATCAGGCTCCATCGCGTAGGAATATTACTGTAAATAGTGATTCTTAATGCTAAGACATCTATAATCTCCTTTGCATTCAGTGAAATAGCCCTGGTATACTGGACGCCGAGGTCGACTGCAGACTAAAAGATCCGAGTTCAAATCCTGGTCAGAAAAATGTTTTTTTTTGTTTCTTCTCTTATAAATAAATGTTGTTATCACTCGTTAAATTATAAGTATCATGTAATCAATGCTTGTTTTCTCTATATCTTTTTTTATCATTTAATTTTTTTTCCAGATTTATTGAACTTCCCAAAGAACCAAGACCCATAGGAATCCCATAGACACCCATATAATGGTTTCTAAGGGATCCTATGGGTTTCAATAGGGAAAGTGGAACGTGGGTTTCTATGGGTCTCTTAGGGATTCCTATGGGTCTTTCTAAGGGTTTAGATTTTTGGGGACTTTCGACCTGGTAAATTTATATGGGTCCCATAGAACATCATAGAACATCATATAAAACCCATAGAACATCTTAGGAAACCCATAGGGGACCTATATGATTGTCCCATGGTTTCTATGGGAATTTCTACTTGGGTAGTAGTTTGAATACAGTTGGAAATGTCAGTTGAATTATCTCTTCTAGATAAACAAAAATTGGGTAAAATATTAGAAAGCATGAAAATATTCTTATTGTGAACATAGGGAGAAAACAGCAAAGAGCATCAAGGAGTTTCCTGTGTTGGTTAAAAATACCAGCTAGTGCAGATCGATGGACAAAAGGCATTATCATGAACATGCAATATTGCCTACATGGATATAAATGTCTAAAATAACAGCCATTTGATTAAATATGAAATTACAACATAAGCTGTGGACTCAGGATCTCTAAATCATCCCGAAACGGTATGAAAACTGATTCTAATACGCGAATGTCCTGAGCAAGCAAGAGCTCAAGCTGGTATGGAGGTGCTTGAAAAAACGCAATTGCTTATCAAGACAAGTAAAATGTTCGTTTTATGCATACGGTTTTAAAGAATTGCTTGTTTGGAAAGCAATTGCTTACGAACAGTAAGCAATATGCTTGTGCTTGTGCTTGTAAGCAAAAGCTTTTGCTTGCAAGCAATTGCTTGTTTTTTATGCATACCGATTCAAGCAAAAGGCTAGCACAAGCAATTGCTACTTTTTATGCATACGGCCCAATGCTATGAGATGGTCGCTAGCCACTCTTTTACTTTTATTACTTAAAGCGACCCTTATCTTACATTATGATAAGCGACCCTGATATTGCATTACGAATAGCGATGAATATATAGTGACTCAAGAAATATGAATTAGGAACAACGCCTCTCTTCATTTTGATGAATAGCGATCATTATTATTATTATTATCATCATTATTATTATTATTATTATTTATATTATTATTATTATTGCCATTTCAGGTAACAATTGTTGAGTGTCATCAATCTTTGTCAACATCATGGCAAATATGAATCGGAAACGGAAAGTCTACACTGACTACTATGTCAACAACAACGCCATTGGGGGAACAGGTGGTGGACGCTTCTCGCACCTCGTTGGTCAAACGGGAGCCAAGCTGAAAAAAATCAGGGTGTATAAAGCTTCATATGCGGTAAGGTGTGTTGAGGTCTGGATGAGCGATGGGAGCCACTACGAAGCCGGTACAGGCAAGGTTGGCTTACCCCATGATTTCGAATTCCAGCCGGATGAATTACTCACATCAGTATGGCTTCAGCCCAGCGAACTGGACCGGGGAATCCGCCTCGGAGCCATCTGGTTAGAAACCAATCAAAAAAGAAAATTTAGCGTTGTCAGCGATACGCTGGTTGGCTCAGCATTCCGTATCGATGTCGGCTCCGGTATCTGTGGTGGAATATACGGGAATTGCGGAGCAGATGTCGACAGTTTGGGGTTTGCTATGATTCGACCGATCAACAAGGCTATCATGGTCGATGTCTCGTACCAAGAACTCTCCCGATCAGCTGTTGCCAGTACACCCGTGACAAAGGCTCAGGGCGTGTTCGAGAACGAAAACGACTTGCAGCAGTCCTTCACCCTCAATGGGTCCGCCAGCGTCACTCATACCACATCCTGGAGCTGCATTGAGACAGGGATCCCGTATGCCGATGAAGTCTTCGTCTCTGCAGAAAATCCAACTGTCAAGGTCAACAAACGCAAGGTCTGTAATTCAATGGACATACTAAATAATATATAAGGCGGCCGCAAGTGTTTCGTCGGCATAAAAGCCACGTAACCTATGCGGCCGCCTTAAAGGGACAGTCCCTCTTTTACAAAACGTCTGAACAGTTTCCAGTTAAAGGATGGGGATGAATGAAACACACACAAAAAAATCAGATCGAACAGCCCTATAATTTGGATTCTACGAATGAAAAACAAATGCGTCCCTCCATCAGACTATATATCGGTCAATAAAAGAGTTTAACTGATTTAGCATAATATTACAACTATATTGTACTTATTCTTGTAAACGTATTGTGAAGCCGACATTTGTAAAGGTATGTCACGGAAAAAAATCTCAAAAGTGAAGAATATGTAATTACATGTAGTCAGTTAAAGCGAGGTTTGGTTATTTTGCCTAGTGTGCTTATTTGTGCGCGGGTCACGTAGCTAGCGCGGGTCACGGAGGGGTCACGCATAGCGTTGTGGTACTTCGTGGAATCCGTGTACGAACTTCCTCACTGGGTGAACATATAATGCACAATTAAAATTGGACGACGGTTTATTACTTTTAGGTCTATAACTCCACGAAAAAGAGATTTAAAGCCCTAATTTTTTCAGGCATGCTATTAAATGACATTTTCTTTCAGATAAGACAATAACCTCGCAACTTTTAAAATGTGGCTTGCAAAAGAGGGAATGTCCCTTTAAGATCCGTAAGATTTCCCATTAAAGTGGCATCGTACGGGCGCCTTATCCCGAAGCATTTGTGACCTAGGCAAAATGGTCAGAGTATCTTGCGATATCCGTATAAGTTCTATTCGAGCTCCCTTTTGCAAGTCAATTGTCGAAAGTTGGAAAGTCTTTGTCTTATATGAAAGAGAATATTTCAAAGCATGGGTGAGAACATTGGGGCTTAAATGGGACCACCAGACAAAGAACAACACATAATTATATGTATTGGGTACCATTGTGGGATATCAAATACATGCCAAACACTTTGCAATGGGTTGTGTTATTCATAAACAATTCAATCAATTACCACCATTTACGAAACCAATATGGCCTCATGGTTCCGTATGCGCAAAACATCCGCGAGTGCGTCATTTATATTCACGCGTACGTTAGGACAATAGAATCTCAGACGAGGGGTTCGGCCTAGACAAAACATGTAGTCTTCGTATGCAGACTCCTTGACCACATTCTTTTGTATGGTGATGCGTTTTCCAATTATATCATTTTTCTGGAAACATTTTTATTCTGAACTTGTTAGTGGAATGGACTACTTAAAACGTTACTTTAGTTTATAAGATTATTATTTTTGGGTGGTGAGTAGTTAGGGGTAGCCGTCCACGGTGTTGGTAAACAAACAGTTTAACATCTTTGATCCCGTCCAGCGTGTTTGTAAACAAACAAATTACCTCATAGGTTTTTTGTCAACAAATTTTTACGTAATCACAACATGCATTGCTTCACATCACAACAAAATATTGTACAATTATGGTGCAATACATGTTTTGTTTGTATCTAGGCTGAATATCAACATTGTGTTGCAATTTCTGTTTGGTTTGTTTAGACAGACAGTCAACATAGTTTTGCAATGTCTGGTTTGGTTGTAAGGTCTGAATTGTGACATGATGGAGCAATACATAATTACATAACATGTAACAGTATTTACTCTCTATTCTTTGTATAGAGTTTTATATCGGCCCATATGTAACAGTACATGCAGTGAACCCATAGTATGGTGGTCGATCAATCTTTTTTCGGTGCGCAGAGACCAGACAAATCTATACTCCCCTAAACGCACAGAAAATAATGACAACACGACACAACCGCTTTCGCTAAGAGAGACCGCTCGAGTGAGCTCTTGCGTGAAAGTACATGGATAGTATTGTTATTGTTTGATGTTGGGCAGGTCCACATTATTTGACTTGTGACGTACGGGACACTCACAGCTTTTAATGGAATATTATTCAGAGGAAGGAGCCATGATTTTGAATATTGTTGGTGCTTTGGAAAGCTACTTGTGGTACCTTCAAAATGCAAAAAGAAATAAATAAAAAAACACTCTTTAAAATTAAATTATGCTAATTAATATGCGCCGTGACGTACATGAGCGATTTCAAGGCGATTGCTGCCGTCAGCCTTGACCACTTTATCTTTAACACGTAGAAAGGTCTTGGCCCGATCAATATATTCAGATCCGCTACCCAACACGAAGAATTCTATAGGACCACTATTAATATTTGAGATGGGGTGATAGTCTACCATGTATCCATCTTCTACGGCTAATTGTGTGGGTGGTACTGTGAAGAGATCCAACGCGCTTTTTGTACACGGGCATTTGTTTTCGTGGGCGAGTGCCATGATAAAACTTAGTCAAATGAACTTCGAAATGAATGTCGGAGCGAGGTGTGGAACGCGGTGTGGCCTTTTTTCCGTCTGACGGTAGGTGATGACTTCCTTGGCTTTTTATGACTCCTTTTAGGTATCTTTGCCTTCTGACAACCAACCCCACTGTGCTTTCTGTTTCTATTTCCGGTGTCTTCATTAACGAGCGCATTAGCGGCTATTTTTAGCCCCACTACCATTCCTTTAGATACTGCATGACCATCACCTCGTTGATAGGGCGATCCTTTGAATATTGGTAGCCCCCGCCCAGTTTGCCGCAACCCCGAATAGTCATTGTACGCTGCCGGTGAAATAAGCGCCATACTCGTGAGCAAATTAAACATCAAATGGATGAATGTCGACAATGTCATTGAATATATCGCTCTAAACTCCCCGCCGCCGTCTCTACCGTCGCGCTGTCCGTTATGGTTATAATAATTGTAATAGTGTCAAACACTTTGGTCTGAACCCTTTTATAGTGAGGATTGTCGTAACTGGCAAACGCGTTTGTGCCGTGCCGTCTCGGTCACGTTCGGGTTCATTCTCGGTCCCGTTTTGTAAATTACGCACCCCCCATGAAAAATCCTGGATACGGGCCTGCACTGTCCGATTGTTCCATGAACGAATGTGAGGAAATCATTGCAGCATGGCGACAGTTTTGAACCGGTTCAAAACTATCGTTGTGCTAACACGAGTCACGGCATTCTTCGCGATGCGCAATGGTTTGAAGAACGAATTACAACGACTCGCAACGAATTACGACTCGCGACGACTCGAGCGATTTTCTCCACGAATGATAATCCGTTGCGAGTCGCCGTAGAAATCGACCGCAACTTTTTTTCCACCACGATTTTTCTACCGCGATGGTTAAAGACAAAAGAAGAACGAACTGACTCGTCGAACAACGACGAAGAACGAATATTAGTTCTGAGTCGCCGTACAATTCTTACCAATTCGTTGTTAAAATCGAGTCGATTCGTTCTAGTAAACCGTTGCGAGTCGCCGTGAAAACCGTAAGTATGGGACCGGGCCTTTAGCACGACTTGATTTAGTAACGATATCTGTAGTCATTTCTAATGCGTGCGTGCCCAAAATCGCCTGACACTTCCACATTAATTCACCTTTATAATTAAAATCTACAACAGCGCCATCTTGAGTGCGAATGAGACGTAACAATCGTTTGGCCTTCCCCTTATAAGGGTGTGCTACACATTCGATAACCATATCTACCCATTGTTTGGCGGGTAAAGTGGGCGCTGTATTTATTTCTTTGCGCGCTTGTCTCATTTTGAATGGTTACCGCTACCGGTTGATTGAGTTTCTGATGTAAATTTATATATCCAAGGGGGGCTTGTTGATATAATTTGGCCTTACGATCTTGCGGGATATCGTTACGTCGTAATATATCTTGCACTTGTAAATCCAGATTATCCAATCCCTGATATGTAGGCTATTGTGCGTTATGAGGAGAACGAGTAAATTGTTGAGTCATTTCAGGCGGCAATAAAACCATTATCTTGGTATGCATCATCTTCGTTGGTAAAGTCGGACTGATTTACTTTTTGCGTTTCACGGTCTTCCTAAGTCGTGCCGCGGCTCTGCGTTTTTGTTCTTCTTCTTGCAACCGCCTTTTTTATACCACCAATCACAAAATCTCCAATCAAACCTATAATTGGGGCTGCTAACAGTTGCAAAGTATCCACCACTTTGTCGAATTATTTTCTTTGTGTGAGAGAAGGCTATCTTGTTGTTTCCAAGTGTCCTGAGTTTTCTATTGTGCCTTTTCATTTTATTCTTTTCACCGTCGGATAGGTTCAAACATTCATGTAGTACATTTTGACAAATTTTGCTCAAACACTTGCATAAATCATCACCGGCCCCCTCCAAAATAGCCTTTCGTTGTCATGACTCAGTACCTTCAATTAAGCGGAGTTCCGTTTTAGTCGATCGGTCATTTTGAATGTAATATGCGTAATGATACCTGTCACCTCATAAGAACCCCATTTTATTCATTTACGCAGATAGGCGGAAGCTCGCCAGGAAGAACTCCTGTTCTAATTCGCACAATTTCGAGAGTTTGTGGTTTTAAGTCTATAAATCAATACATAAATAACCGTATGGTGTTTTGGTTGCATCTTGGTAACTCTCTAAGGTATATTTAGGTTTGTCAGGTGCAAGCTGACGGGCTATATGCTAGATTTGAGAACGATCCCTGTTATTCTTCATCAACACCAATATGTCGGAATTTAAATTTACATTGCGACTCTTTTTTTTTCTTGATGGAATATATTTTGACTAATGAGAATAACTGATATGTTGCGATGGTGTGATTCTTTCGTAA
Organism: Echinarachnius parma; assembly: GCA_037951105.1. Taxonomy (NCBI): domain Eukaryota; kingdom Metazoa; phylum Echinodermata; class Echinoidea; order Clypeasteroida; family Echinarachniidae; genus Echinarachnius; species Echinarachnius parma. The sequence goes on from JBAMJV010008191.1 coordinate 89,646, forward strand.
AAAGATAGCTAATCTGTTGATCCTTCATAGCATTGACAAATAGGTCGTCTAAAATCAATACATTTGGATCAGCGGTGTTGAAAAATGTCCAAACATCTTCCGGTGAACCCTCGTGAAAGGGTGTCTTGATTGTTATATCCATTGTCTTTTAAATGAGTATCAATCAATCAAATCTTGATAGTTATAGAAAGAAACTAAATCAATATAAAGAAACAAATTGCTCAAAAGTAACTCACAGAGTAAAACTGAATAAGTGAATATTATAAAGTGTTACGCCTGGTGAAAAACAAATCAATCGATGACGTAATATGTATTTGTGGACGATAGCATGTCAAAAGTGGGGGGAGGGGGGGAGGGGCTGTCCCCTATCACGTGCGTAATAGGGAGCAATGTGGTGCAGTAGACTTATGGCAGATATATAGCTATGGAATTAAAGCACAGAACCCTCCCCCCTCGCTACGCCGTATATCGCCGTCTAAACCGAAACTGTAGCATCCCTTTGAATATATTTTATCTCCTTTTTTTTTTATTCAGCCTTTACATGCATTCCCCACCAGTTCTTCGATGGCTAGTTACCCAGGTTCCCTAGAAATTTCGGTATGCAGGTAAGTGATTGTTGGTTTGTTTATTTGTTTATTTGTTTGTTTGTGTGTAAGTTTATTTACTTGTTTGTTTAGTTATTGTAATTGCGTACACAGAGTGGATATCTTCTTTAAATGTTAAGGACTTTGTTTATTTGTTTGTTTAGTTATTGTTATGCGTTATCTCCTTGAAATTTCAAGGATATCATTTTTATTATAAGTTTATTAATTTGTTTGTTTAGTTATTGTTTATGCGTTTTTTAGTACACAGGATAAATATCTCCTTGCAATTTCAAGGACTTTGTTTATTTGTTTGTAGGTTTATTAATTTGTTTGTTAAGTTATTGTTTATGGGTCTCACTTAGTACACAGGGTTAATATCTCCTTGAAATTTCAAGGACACTGAGACTAGAACTTTTTGAAATAAATCCAGGAAATCATGATCATATAGACATTGTTGAATAAAGCCTATTATATATTGTTTGGTTTGTAGATTAAGAGCTCAGTTCCTATTGCAGTAAAACTTGTGTACACACTGACTACCTAAGGGAAAGTAGAAGATTGACCACTGTAGACAGGTGACCCCTACAGACAGGTTCCATTACATCGCTTTTCCCTGCAGGTGCAATGTGGTGCTCTTATTACAAACAGGTCGGTTTCTATAGAGACAGGTTTGATATGTTGACTTGTATTATAATTATTATACAATTGAAGTAGCCACTACCCGTCAATTATAGCAGGCACCCTGCCTATTATCTGGTGGTGGACGGAACATCATATAATAATTTCTCTCCGACATGTCCGAGGGATTTGGAGTGCTATTTAGGGAAGATTATAAGTCTCGAGACGTAGTCGAGGGACTTCACTAATAGTACTTTAAATTGCGTGTATTAATTATTAATGACGCGCTCGTATACGCGCAAACTTTGATAACAAATTAACTTTCAGCATGGAACATAACATCTGCAATCGATAGCATAGCTATAATTTTGCCATAGGTCTAAACGAAAATTATCCTGTATCGGTATATCGCGGCTCTTCCGTGTTACATACTGAAATATATTAACATCACGTGACTGAAGTAAACCAATCAATGAACCAAGGCAGATAACATAATCATTATGGTACAGTTCCAACAAAGATTATCCCTTGGATAGAAAATCAATTTATGTTACTTTCCATAGACTGAGGTCGCCTGTCTACACTGGTCACTTTCTTGTTAATAATTGTAAAATTACTTGTCATCAAAATAAAGTAGTGTCATGTTCTCTTTAACCAATATCAATAAAGCAACTCAAGCAAAAAAGATCTTGGAAGCTTACTGTACGAGTCGGACGGACATGCGATAGATTCAGAAGGCTATATTGACCAGTTGAATATGTCCAAGGAGGATCTGGACCTGTCAAATCATGGCCAGCCGAAGGTGTGGTCCAGGGCGTTCCGCGTTCGACCCTTATCCCCAATCTCGACCTCTAACCAACCTTGTCTCACTGATAGTCTGTAGAAACAGCATTGAACGGTAATACATATATGTAGTATATAGATGTTTAATCTGCTAAGGGGACATCACAGAAGTTTCTCTCTGAGGAAATGGAAATGATATTGGGGGAAGCTTATTGTATATAAGTGTCTTCCGAAAATCGTGTCTAATCCCGAAGAAACATTCCATGATATTCCCGACAACAAGGATATCATTATGTATGTCATATTACGCTTAGTTTATGTACAAAAGTTACAAATCTTTAAACTGTGTCTGAGCTCGATTATAAATAGTGGCTTGTAGTCTTTTGATTAGTCACTGTGACGTACGTCATAATGAAACCTATCTCGGGTTGCGCGTATCAACTGTCATGATCGCGCGAATACGCGCAAACTTTGAATAAACCATACTTCCACCGAGGAACATTTCCCTTGCAATCGATAGTACCGATATTAATTTTGCAATATCTTTACATGAACATTCTGCTGTATCGATATATCGCGATTCTTCCATGGAACATACTGACTGGAGATGAAACCACGTGATTGTGTTTAGCCAATAAATGACTCGTAAATGACGAAGTCAAATAGCATATAGAATTATCTCTAGAGACCACGTATCTAGGTGGCCATTTATATTAGTCTATTGTCCATATTGTACACGTTCTATTGTCTCCTTACGTACGTGTGCATATAATTGACGAGCTCACAGGTCATGTTAGGTTCCGTATGATCGGGTTACTGCATTATTTATGAATAACATAACACTTTGCAAAGTGTTGGAAATCTGATATCAAATTACGGTATTCAAGCATATAAGCCAGTGTTGGTAGTGGTGGTCCCCGTAAAAAAAAGACCAATAACCCAACTATACTCCTATGGGTACTAAGCAGCAATGATGATTAAATGCCATGATGAATATATCAATGACTGGGTATTAATCTGTTTTTAACCTGAGTCGCCTGATTTCAAGTCAAGCGCTTATTCAAAATTGCCACAACACCTCCGCATGTAATATTATTTTACAGGGAGCCAACACACTACAATTAATGTTGTGATGATTAAAGTGATCCTTCCACAACAACCATAATTCCAAAGAAATGGAGAATTATGGGAAATATGTGCAATGTTTATTGAATATGATTGTAGTATAATATATTATCATGTATGTCAAATTCGAACTATAACAGGTCTATTAAATTTACAATTATTATGTGATATCAAATAAATGAACGATCGTATGCACATATATTCTTCTTCAGCCTACTTCACTCCACTGCAGGAGGAAGGCCTCTTCACCAACTTTCCATTTTATTCTATCTTGAGCTATTCTCTGCCAAGCAATGCCATTTTGTGCTGTTAAATCATCCCTCCATCTTCTGCTTTGTCTCTCTCTTTTTCTTTTGAAGGAAACACCGGGGAACGGGATTCCTTTCAAGCAAGTCTGCAGAAGATTGGAAGCATGGATGACGTGTTGGTCTGGCGTGAACTGTTGAAATTCGCTTGCGGTGGCAAGAGTCTGAGGGCAGCAAGGGCAATTATCCATCATGTCATAGGCATCTTGCAGAATGAAGAATATTTCGGAAGAATGGATGATGGCGTGATACTTAAGGTTGATTTGTCCCACCAGGAATTATCAGAATTGATCCTGGAACTCAACTTCGAGGGCCACTATAACGGACAGCTGAATGACATCCTCCTCCCAGTCACCAGGTGCATGCGGTTCGTAAAGCCAACTGCTACCGTGTGTAAATTCCTGGTCTATCTCCTCAAGTACGCCTACCCAAAAGGTCAGTCGCATCTGGCTCTCAAAGGCATCCGGGTGGACGTCGTTGGAGGCCCAGAAGACTTGGAGACCAAGCTGAAACAAATCAAAGGGATCCATGTCAGCTACGAGGGAGAAGCCCAAGTCATAATAGACCTACGAGCTCAGCTTGACGCGGATGTCGGTGCGGTTGGTGATGAGGAATCTTCTGGAAACTGCATCAAGAAGATGACGAAACTCTCCATCTCGACCAACCCGGCCGTGAAGAAGAAGACGGAAAGCAGATGTAAGTAGTATACATAGGCCTATAACGTCAAACACTATTCAACTCAATTTACTTCAATCAAGGTATTTTAATACACGTGTACTAGGCCGAGGGCTAAATTGTGCATGATTATGTTTGCGCCTTTTACAAATATAGAATTACTAGTATATTTTAGGATCAATTGTTCTCATTATAATTATTATCATTATCATCATTATCCTTATCATAAATATCAACATTGTCAACATCATCAAATTCATCATCATCATCATCATCATCATCATCATTACCATCTCCCTCGTCATCATCATCATCATCATCATCTCTATCACCATCGACACCATTATTGTTATTATAATTATAATATGTTTGATGTGTGCAGTACGTGTTGTTAACATTTATTTACAAAAGCGCCATACACTACGTTTGTTTTCTTTTGAAACTCTTTGAATATTGTTTCATATTTAAATCTGGGTTATTCATTATCATTTATTTTGGGTCACATCTGTCATGAGCAGAACCTTAACCAAAGGCCAATGTAATGTTATTGTATTATTTATTGACAGCTACCAAAGCTCGAATAATGGCACCAACATTTGCTTCTGCACCGGCGGACATTGGGCAGGCTAAAGAAGATGAGCACCTTCTTTTTTCAATTGAAGTATCACAAGGCAGTGAAAGGGACAGAGAAAATGCGATCGAATCAAAAGATGGTATATAGTTGGTATTTTTGTTTCTTTGATAATTACAATAATAATTATTAATAATAAGTATACCACTAATAATGATAACAAACAAATACAATCAATAATGCTAATCCACAATAGTTATTTTAGTGACAAATAACAAAAATAATCTTGACAATGATTATAACGATGCTATTGAAGCAAAATTATAGTATTAATATGTGTAATAAATCGAATTATTCTTATAATAATAGTAAATACAATCACAGTTACAATGTTAAGAAGAGGAATAAGAATGAGAAGAAGAAGAAGAAGAAGAGAATTACATTAAAGGGATATGGTAACTTTATTGACAAGTGCAAAAAGTGATGAATGGTTGATAAAATGTACACTGTTGTGATTTGCTATGGCCGCTAAGTAATGTGTAAAACTTTCACGTTAAATTTATGTTATATGGCCAAATAATAATCGAAAATGCAAAGTGATATTTGCCAACACAATGTACTGAGTTTGTACACAGTTTTAAAGGAGTAGTTCAGTTCTGGTATAGAGGGCGCTGCACGTAATAATTTGTTGTGAGATAATAAAACAAAAATGAGTGTAAAATTGAAAGAGCATACAATTCTAATGACAGAATACATTTTATTTTATCAAAATCGGTTTAGAAACGGAAATATCAATAAATATATCCGATCGGAATAAATCTGGGCCCCAGATATATTCGATGATTTTGTAAATGCTTACACTTTTTCCCAAAAATTCAAAAGAGGTTTTTACATAGTTGATGATCTCTCTATCTAATCATTATTTCAACAAAACATCAGATGCATAATTTTGTATGAAATATGGTTGAAAACCAATGCTTTTTTAGAAAGCGCCCTCTCGTGTTTTAATTGCTCTTTTTTTAATGATAACATGCTTTTTACTTAGTCGTTTGTAATTTTCTATACCTTTTGAGCATGGTGGAAATTTAACTATTAGTTTGTAATGTTATTGTGCAGGTTTTGGTTAGTAAAGCTCAGCCTTACCAAAACTGTACTACCCCTTTAAGTACCGTCCTAAAATCAAACCTCTGTTAATTTTCCATTTCCCGGACGAACTGCTGAATTTTCACTAGAAAACACTATGAATCTTTTGTTTGCGAGAAAGACTTAATTGGCCTACCCCGATTTCCATCTCGCATTCTTTCATCGGCAATAATAGATTTGGAGGAGCGACAATGAGCAACTCATCTGTGACCTTGGACTCGGACACGGCGTAACGCACTCCGCACTGTCGACGCTTACCGCCAGGGTGTGCAAAAGTGCAGTCAAACCGGAAGCATCTAAGCCGGGGATCAAGGCGTCCTTTCCAGCCGACGTGTGGTCACTGGCTTCTGACTAGACGTCGAATTTGGGAGGGTCTCAAGAGCGACTTCCAGATCATGGAACGCCTGCGGAAAGACGACGTGACGCCCGAGATCATCGACGACGTCGACGGTGACGACGTTAAAGAGTTACTGAGGCGTTGTTTTACGAAGAAGACCAGACAACGGCCTTCTGCTCGAGAAATGGCTGAAGCATTTGAAAATGCCATATCTGCATGATCCCGTAGGGGAATCAAGTAGCCGTGTTGCAACATTTAAGGGAAAGTTCAGTTTTGGTTAAGAGGGCAATTCGAGAAATACCTTTGAGGTTATGACAAATTAAGTATAAATTTTGATAGAGCACACAGTTTTAAAATATATCCGATCGGAATAAATGTTGGGGACCAACTTTGTTTTGAGAAAATAATTTACAAATCCTACTCAATTTTGAAAATGTACCAAACTGGTTTTAAAATGGTTCTTACTGATCTCTCTAATTAATCATTATTTTAACCAAAATCACATTCACATTTTTAGAAAACATTTGTTTTTACTTGAGGTGTTTGGAGGGCGCCTTCTTGTGTTAACGGCTGCTTTTTGAATGAAAACAGCCCTGTAACTTAACCGTCATTTTTGTTACTGCCATTCAAGCATCATTGAATTATAACTATTAGTTTTTAATGACAATTTACTAGGTTTAGATATTAAAATTATGTTTGTCCAAAACTGTACTATTCCTTTAAAAGGGTAGTTCAGTTTTGGTAGAGAGGTCGCTGCACAACACAATGTTGCGTGAGGTAACAACAAACTGAGTGTCGAATTTAGAAGAACATGCATTTTAATGGCAGAATAAATTTTATTTGGTCAAAATCGGTTCAGAAATGGCTGAAATATCAATAACTATATTCGATCGTAATAAATCTGGGCCCCAGATTTATTCAATGATTTTTTACAAAATAAAAAAAATACTTACACTTTTTCAAAAATTGTCAAAAGCGGTTTTTAAAAAGTTGTTGATGATCACTTTATTTAATCATTATTTCAACAAAACATCAAATGCATAATTTTGTATGAAAAATGGTTGAAACCAATGTTTTTTTTAGAGAGCGCCATCTTGTGTTTGAATGGCTCTTTTTTTTAATGATAACAGACTTTTTACTTAGTCGTTTGTAATGTTGTATACCTTTCGAGCATGGTGGAGTTATAACTATTAGTTTGTTATGTTAGTGTGCAGGTTTTGGTTACTAAAGTTCAGCCTTACCAAAACTGTACTACCCCTTTAATCTTACAGAACGGTTGTTAACATGTATATTACGTATGACAAATCCAATTAGTGTTGGTTGAAAGTTTAACGATGAACATGATGATACATGAACATAATTAGTATAATTGAAGCTTGGTTACACAATAACTCCCCACAGTTGTTTAATTTACCTAATAACACACTTATATTGTGATTAAAAGAAGGCAAAGAAAATGGGATTCCGTTGGGATCCCGTTGGAATCCCATTTTCTTTGCCTTCTTTTAATCACAATATATTTCTGGTCAGTTTCCCTATATGTTTGAATTAATTATAAATATATAACTGTAACATGACTTCCTTAACATTATAAAATGCGATGTAACTTCAATTATACATGTAAGATCAGAGAAGAGACAACAACTTTGCACGACTTCGTGTGTATGAAGAGGGGGCCGTGTTATCGCGGTACTTCAGTTCGTAGGGATCGAATTATGCCCGGCGCAGACAGAGCCGACTCGACCCGATCCGACTGGTTTTCAGCCTCATTAACTCAGTATGCGCTGCCTCAGGACTCCGGTTTTTGCAGTCAAGAGCCAGTCGGAGGTCATTCGAGGCCGATTCAACATGCTGGATCGGCTCCGACTGTGCGAAACTGACTCCAGCCTGACTGAAAACCAGTCGGATCGGGTCGAGTCGGCTCTGTCTACGCCGGGCTTTACGTTGATACAGGTCGAGTCAAAATCACCTTTCTCTATTATTGCAGCACTAATAGGGATCACTGCAGACAAACGCTAGGCTGGAGGGTTTATTTTGACCAATACTGGAAGAGATGGGCGTTTTATAAAATGTTGTGACGTAGTATAGGGGCAAAGCCACATACTTTGGGGAGTGCGGCTTAGTCACGTTAATTGGCAACACATTATATGCACCAATTTGAAGTGCCCCGTTTGAGAACCAATTACTGTTTTCAAACATCTAATTAAAATCAGCAAAAGTTACGAAACAAAAGAAATATAACGGCTTACTCGGAATATCTTGGAATATTTGTATGCTCAGATTGCAATAAAAGAAAAGTATATTGCCATTATCGGAGCAAAAAAAAAAGAAAACATACCATTTGCCCTCCATATCTTTGCTACAATATATTGAATTTGTAGCCAATTCTAAGCAGAATCGAAGGAAATAGAGACACAAATGCACAGTCCAAACAAAAAGGACAATTTACGGAATCGATCAAAACTCAATTTTCGCTTATCATGGCAATTTGATGACGTCATGTTGTCCGATTAGCATAAATTAACTATCCCACCATATCTACAACTCATACCTTGTCCGGAATATATAAAAACAAAAACTTCGATTGTGGATTTTGAAAATTATGATCGATTACAAAGGGCATGCTTTGACCACATTTTCACATATTTTACATATGGCAGCACGCGCGGATTTCATGTTTAACACGCGCGCATTGTAATTGTTTAAAATCATCCCAGCTACACAATATCAAAAGTTGGGATGAATTCAAACAGAATTGATCGAGATATCGGGATCCAAACATGATATAAACATAATCGCAAATGAAAAAAATAATGAAAACTGCAAATTCTGAAGGCCATAAGGTAACGTAACGAATTCCGGTTGGCAATAATGATGGATAACATCATATCTACAACTCATTATTCTGTCAGGAAAAATATTTTTAACAAAATTGCCCACGGATTTTAAAAAATATCAGTTTAAAAAGGGCATATTTTATACATATTTTGCGCATAGCAGCACTCGCAGATTTTAATGTTTTACGCCCTCGCATTTACAAATTTCTGGTCGAGGAGATCTGGAAACTGTTTTAATTTATCATAGAGAGTATTGGGAACAGATTCCAATTTTAAAAACGCGATTTGTTCGTTCCTTGCGCGCTACGCGTGGGAAAGCGCGCGCGCAAACGAGCACGCGCGCAAAATGTGAAATGCTCGAAATGACCTGAAACATGTAGAAAATTGGTTCGCGGGTCGATTTGAGAATGTTCAAACAATTTGTACTCTTTGACGCGCGCCCACGTTTCCGTCGTTGTCCGTACGACCTTGAATGCGGATTTTTTAGATAGCCCTTGACCCAAGCTTTCTATATACCATTACGTAAGAAAGATATGGCCGATTAACCGATTTGTTACAATGACGTCTATATGACGTCACGGGCTAGTGACATAAAAATAATTACCCAGGTGCACAATTTCGGACCATGGTCTATATATTCACCAAGTTTCATTATCATATCCCCAGCCAAATTTTAGAAACACGACACACACACATCGTGAAAAAAAAAAAATTATAACAAATGTTCACATACTTCCACAACTGCGGTATATTTCTAAACCGGAATGACCACGACGGATCGGGGTAGCGTTATCAAATGTTGTCACATGATAGTTTGATATGTTATGAACAAGATGTTATCAAGATTGAACTGTGTAATACACGAATTATATAAACAAAGCCATATACAATCGTAATATATCATGCGATTGCGGAAGCACTATGCTGAGTAAAATAAATAGGTGATACGCTAAGCAGTGAGATCGCAGAGCATCAACAAGGCTTCCCATTTATAAACAAAATATGCATGACTTGGATTTCTATGAAAAAGTAGTGAGCAGGAACAACGATATTTCAAATCGCATAAACTAAGAGAAATTAAGTATTTCATGAAAATAAAGGCGTCGATACAATGCCTCATATTCCAAAGTGTATGCAATTCTTTTTTTCGCTTCAATCTGACGTAGATAAAAGGGTGAAATTTAAGGTTAAAATATGATAATAAAACAAGAATTTAATGATTCATGTTTACCTTATAAAATAATATATCAAATGTGCTTGCATCTCGGTAATTATTACATCATTGGAAAGAGGAAAGTATTGGCTCAGATACTACACCATTCATATATTCATTCATTTTTTAGAATAGTCAGGAGCTAGCAAAATATCACAAGATGTTAAAAAATTACAGTGAATTTACAAATTCCAGCTCTGTGATTGGCTTATTTAACACCACGCGCGACTTGTGGGCTATTCAACCAAGACCGCATGGTGACAAAGCGGGCAATGTCAGGTGCGAATGACTGTTGCTATGGGCCCGTTACCTCAGCAACAGTGGTCAGTAGTTGAATGAGCCCATCACAGAGCTTGAATTTCGGAAATCACAGTTATTTTTGTATCCCGTCGATATTTTGCTAGCTCCTGACTATTCTAAAAGATTAATGAATATGCGAATCATTTCTCATACAAAACGAGACTTTACCCTTTCCAGTGATGTGAAATTTACCGAGACGCAAGCATTTATAATAAGTTATTTTACGATATAATTGTGTTGAACATTTTTGCTTTTCGTATCCTCTTTTCAACCTTAAAATTCACCCTTTTATCTGTGACAGGTTGATACGAAATAAATAATAATATGAACATTGGAATGTTAATCGTTTATTGAACACTTTTCTCTCTATAGAACATTCGATTTATCCTAGTTATTTCGATTTAAAACATCGGTGTTTTAGCTCAGTACGTAGGAAAATGACACGTACAGGTCGGTCAATTAATTATAAATTCTTCAATTCTGCCTCATTGGGCCGTATGCATAAAGACAAGCAATTGCTTATAAGCAATTGCTTTAAGCACAAGCAAGAGCTTGTCAAGCAAAAGATCAAGTTCAAGCAATTGCTTGAATTCATATGCACAGGCTTTTGCTTGTGCTCAAACCTTTTGCTTGCACTGTCAAGCATTTGCTTACGTGTTGGACAAAGGATCGTTACGGTTGTGCGAACATCTGCAGGACAACAATGCTTCGTGCCCGACCTGGCGTTAGTATTTTTTTCTTACGCAAATAGCGAAGAAACAGCACAGAGCATCAGGGGGGTTTCTGTGCAGATCGATGGACAAAAATTGCCGTAAAAAGTCTAAAATAACAGGAATTTGATTAAATATGAAATCACAACATAATCTCTGAAATAAGGAGCTTGTAATCATCCTGAAACAGTATGAAAATTTGATCCTTAAACGCGAATGCCCTGAGTTAGCAAGAGCTCAAGCTGGTCCGGAGGTGCTTGAAAAAACGCAAGCAATTGCTTATCAAGACAAGTAAAAGGTTCGTTTTATGCATACGGTTTTAAGAAATTGCTTGTTTGGTAAGCATTTGCTTACGAGCCGTAAGCAATTGCTTGTGCTTGTAAGCAAAAGCTTTTGCTTACAAGCAATTGCTTGTTTGTGTGCATACCGATTCAAGCAAAAGGCTAGCACAAGCAATTGCTTGTTTTTATGCATACGGCCCATTATCTCGGCGAGTGGATTCAAGCTGAACGTAAGCGCATATCACGTAACTATGGTTGATCGAGTGCGGGATATATGGGAAAAAACGCTTTTGCCATTCGCGTTATTACGATAGGCGCCAAAATTATGTTACTCAAAGTGTGAGATGTGGAATTGATAAATGCCGATCGTCCTTCTAACATGTATAATAAACAAATAGAAATAAAAATGGTTGTTATTACAATGACGGATTGTGATCAATTATATGAAAATACTCATATGCGTTTTTTGGTTGATATCCATTCACTACAAATATGTGAATAGAAAAAAAAACTAATGCCAGGAAGCAAACACTATTCTATCTGTTTAGAAACACACGTCATTGTCTAAATTGATATAAAACGCTCAACATAATTTGGAAACCCGGCTGTGATCGATCATAATACTCTTATTGGTGAATAATGATCGTTAGTATTACAGTCATTGCATTTCATTATAATTTCCTTGGTACCAATATCTAAATAGAACGTATTAATGATAGGAATCAAATACTATTCAATCTGTTTAGAAACACAAGTCATTGTCTAAATTGATATAAAGCACTCAGCATAGTTCGGAAACTGGATTGTGATCGATCATAATACTTTCATTTTTGAATTAAAATCGTTAGTATTAAAGTCATTAGTATCAAAGTCATCGCACATTTATTCTGGGATTGCCCTGTAACACATCAATTTATATTACAATTTCAAGAACACACTTTAAATGACCAAATTATATTGACTATGAATACATTTATATTTGGAATTTCTGGAGGTAATTTCTGCCACTTGAATTTTGTTATTTTATACGCAAAGTATTATATATTCTCTACAAAGTGTAAAAATGGTAGATTATCATTTGAATTATTTAAGAAACAGTTGAAATATTATTACGACCTTGAACGAATAATTTATTTAAAACGAGACAAATTTGTTTTATTTCTTGATAAATGGAGAGATGTACAATTGATTTGAAACTTATTATGATATGTATCATGTATATTACGTTGTTGACATCACATACATTATTTTGTATTTTGTACTTATAATATTTTTGTTAACTTGCTTTGAGAAACTTGAATAAATTGTATAACAAATTAAAAAAAAAGTCATTGCATTTCATTATAATTTCCCTGTTAAATGGTATTTATTGGGTGGAATTCACAAAGGAGATTTGTATAAACCATAGTTTAAACCATGGTCTACATCTATGGAGTACCATTTGTAAACTGATGGAGGAAGAATGTAAACTCCTAACTTGTTAACCATGTTGATGCTACCATCCCAGGGGCACTCTGTAAGACGGGTATGTGCCGCTCACAAGACCCCCGTTTTCACACCCGATTGCCGCTCCAAGATACGCGATTTTCAAAAATTGCCGCTCTATAGACTCCCGGAATGACTTAGCTAGTTAGTTTAGAAGCGCTTAGTCCATTATTCTTCTTCTAGTCACCTCCTTGTCCACCATTTGAAGGTTTCCATAGGTCTTTGGTATCTCCAAGTTCATGTATTTTACCCGTATTTTGTATATTTAGTCTGCTCCTCCAGTTGCAGGGTTTTTGTAGCTCCAAAGACCCTATATTCTGTGCTTGCAGTCAGCTCTTAAAGGGATCAAGTCACTTTGTTGATATGTGCAAAAAGTGATGAAGAGTTGATGCAATGTATATTGTTCTTATCTCATATGTCCACAGGGTATTGTGTGAAAATTTCAAGTCAAATGGACATTGCATGGCCAAGTAATGAGTGAAAATGCAAAGTGATATTCACTTACTCACTGCACTCACTTTGTACACGGTTCAAAACTCCACCTGAATACTTATCTGAATACTTCGATCGTACATATCTATATTATAATAGGAGGACGGGTTTCGTGTCGGTCGCCAATATTTTTCCGTCGCCAAAATGTGTTGGTCGCCAAGATGTGTCCAGAATGCGCTGTTTTTAAGCCATGTATGGGCAATAAATCACGATGCAGCTTCTACCGTTATGTTACGTGCGTGTGAAAACCAAGCCGATAGTGCGGTTTATCAACCAAAGTGATACGTCAAACATAGAGCGAATTTGGCAGCATACCATTATCTTACCCTACGTACCCTTATGCACTGTACCATGGTACCATGTGCATCTGCAGTGTACTACGAGTACGGTATTATATACGGAGAGCGAAAGCCTCGCGATCGCGATGTGATATTCTAATTTTGAAGCAGAACATGACTGATATTCATTGTCGACTTGTGCGAATATAATGCTGTAATTAGATAGTTCTTTGGTGTACTTAAAAATAGCTGTTAAATATTCGTTGTTTACTTGCGGAATGCTTCGAGCCTTCGACTCGACTGTACATGCATATAATACCTAATGCACGGCGTGGCTTATGTACTGCGTTGCATGATTTAGATCGGAGCAATTGTGTCGAGTGTTGTTCAACTCGCAAAATTTAAAGAAGCAAAACAGGGAATCTTTTTGTGAATGGCTACCAGCCTACCACAACGATGTTCATGCACTAAAGGCCTAATTGTAAATGTTTTACTTGAAGTGCATAATTTGTTGTACTCAAGTATAAAAAAGATGTGCTTTTTGTAAATAATGTGTAAACAAGAAGAGCAAGGAAGTAGGGTTATTGATAGTACTTGCCAACGATTTAATTAATACTGTTTATTGTTTCACCTGTGATCGCTGGCATACACAGGATTTTTACAAGGGTGGGCGGGGGGGGGGGGGGGGTTATTTCGTCAACCAACATTTGCAGGGGCTGGGTGTCGGCCAAGTATTTCGAGGGGGTAGTCGGTCAAGACTCAAGTATTTCGAGATTTTCGAGGGTGTCGGTCAAGTATTTTAGAGGGGGTGTCGTGATGAAATTTTCGATGGGTGTCGGTCAGTATTTCGTGGGGGGGTGTCGGTGAAGAATTTTCGAGGGCGCGGGTTTCGATGAAGATTTTTTCTAGAGGGGGTACCGGTGAAGTCTCTTTCGAAGGGGGGGGGGGGGGGGAGGGATGTTGGTGAAGAATCTAGAGGGGGGGGGGAGTTTCTGTGAAGATTTGTTCGAGGGGGGTGTCAGTGAAGATTTTTTCGAGAGGGGGTACCAGTGAAGATTCTTTCGGTTTCGGTGAAGAATTTGTGAGGGGAGTGGGTGTCCGTTGAATATTTTTTGAGGGGGGGGGGGGGGTTATTTCCTCAACCAACATTTTTGAGGGGTCGGGTGTCGGTCAAGTTATTTCGAGTGGGGGGGGGGGGGGGGGGTTTGTCGGTGAGATTTTGTAAGGGGGGTGGGTGTCCGTGAATATTTTTTGAGGGGGGGGGGGTATAAACTCCCCAAAACAACCCCTTTTCATCCAAGGGGCGATTTGAACCCCCCCCCCCCCCTCCCCCGTGTACGCATATGCCTGTGAATATGAGATTGTATTTTTAATTATAGCACTGACTAAATCATATCATAACCGTACAAACAGAGATTCCATTAATTGATCAAATGTTTTTTACAGGACAGATACAAAAAATAACGAAATACAAAAATACAACATTCAACATTAATCTTACCCAAAGATCTGGTGACGGGTAAATTGCTAGTCTTTGTAATGAAAGGGTAATTTGAAAAACCGAAACCGGTCCCATGGTTTTATTGTTAATACGAATACATCAAGGTTGAGGGAACGCTAGAATTAACATTTTATTTTGAGGATTTGGACAATGTTACTAAGTCCCTTTAATGCCCCATATCAGAGTTCCGTGAGGCACACCCCTATCACAAAATTATCGAATACTGATGGTCTGCCATACATTTTTCGCAGTAATGAATGAATCCGTTTGAGATATTCGCACCCGTGTATGTAACACGTAGTACAGAATTCATGGAATTTGCACTCGCTCGGCTCAAAGTTCAATCTCCGGAATGTTCCCACGCATAGCTGCAAGTGCGGACGCGTTTAGGCTACAACAATTGTACTTTTTTTCAATTGCGTTGATTAACGCTTTAGAAATAATGATTTTCAATGATAATTATCTTCATACTAAAGGGACATTTGAAAAAATCAAACCCTATTTTATTCTTCTCTTACCCATAAGCTAAACAACACGTAGAAGAGAAACGAGGAAGCTCCAAGTAATTTTCGTGGATTTGACACTTTACAGGTATGACTTTAAGCTAATTCAATTAAAACATCCCGCACTCTATGTGTTTTTTGTCATTTACATAGTAAGTGTACGCCATGACGAATAAAATGCCCACTTTTTACAAAAGCTTGCCTATTGACGAAATTGAATGCCCGAATGCC
>JBAMJV010008192.1:0-102555 GCA_037951105.1 Echinarachnius parma
TCAGGAACCGCTGCTTGCCTATTTAATAATTTCTGTATCCATGACTTGTTATTAATTTCACTCAGGAACCGCTACTTGCCTATTTAATAATTTCTGTATTAATTTTTCACTCAGGAACCGCTGCTTGCCTATTTGATAATTTCTGTATTCATGACTTGTTATTCATTTTTCACTCAGGAACCACTGCTTGCCTATTCACTCTGATTTTTTGTAAAAAGTTGCCTTGCGCTTCTCGGGGGAGATATCGTCCATCAACGAAAAGCTTCGCGGGCTCCTGTCGCGAGAAGTATGCCTTCCGCCCTGCCGTTCTTGCTGCCTTCAGTACCTCCATCTGCTCTTTCCGTTCTCGTCTGATGTTGTACGGGAGGTCATCGGTGATCACCTGCCTGGTGCCCTTTAGAAGATGCGCCTTTTCCAAGATGCGGATTTTGTCGGGAAACCTCAGCAGTCGTAGCTTAATCGGCCTCGGCCTGGATGGTGCCGGGACCCTGTGTACGCGCTGAAACTCGATGTTCTCTGCAACCTCAGCATCCATTTTGAGCGTATCCTTGAGAAAGGCCTTGATGACATCTCCGGTATTCTCCTGCCCCTCACTAGCCTCGGGAATATTCAGGAAAACCATATTCTCCCGTGTTGTGTATACTTGTAGCTTCGCTAGCTCTTCTGTTAACGCCTTGTTCTTCTCCCTCATTTCATTTTCGAGTTGTGGAATGGTTTCTTTCTTAATTCGCTCCACCTCATCCCCGGTGTACTGTATAGCTTCCATTACGTCGTTTATTTTTTTTGTCCAGTTGTTGGATTTTGGTCGCCGCTCCCCTTATTTCTTCTCTCAACATTCTTCCGTTTTATTAAGTCTTTCCGACACTAATCTTGTCTGTCGTTCAATCAGAGCTTCAATGCTGTTCCCAGAACTAGAGGGTCGATTTTTAGACGAGGTTGTTGGGCTTGTCCGCGGTCTCTTTTCCCGTTGAGAAGACATTTTGTTTTTGTACAAAGCTCTACCTCCGATGAACAAATTCCGTACGGGGAGCTTCGGGCGCTCTATTCAAGATTGTCCGTTAGATAGATGTCGCGTGTCGAGTTCTAAATTCGCGCCAATTTGCCACAGTAAAGGCGGGGAGCTTGGGAGCCTAACAGATATACGTGTTTACTCGGTCGCGGTCATGGTCACACACCTTTTATTATAAGATGGAAGTGGTACTGTATTTTTTAAAGGATATACCTAAATTAAGTAGAGATAGTCAGGAATTATGTGAAGGTAAAATGGTGAAAGAAGAATGCCATAATGTTTTGAAGGAAATGAAATTAAATAAATCACCGGGTAATGATGGTTTTACTGTAGAATTGTATTGCACTTTTTGGCCGGTTTTGGGAGACATGGTGGTAGACGCATTTAATGAAGCTTTGATAGAGGGGAATTGTCAACTTCTCAAAAACAAGGGGTCATAACATTGATTGAGAAG
This sequence comes from Echinarachnius parma, assembly GCA_037951105.1. Lineage (NCBI taxonomy): Eukaryota > Metazoa > Echinodermata > Echinoidea > Clypeasteroida > Echinarachniidae > Echinarachnius > Echinarachnius parma. The sequence continues at coordinate 1,464 of JBAMJV010008192.1, forward strand.
GAAGGTAAAGATGTTTTGTTTGTAAAAAATTATAGATCAATAACACTTTTAAATGTGGACTACAAGATTGTCTCGAAAGTTTTGGCAAAGAGAATGAAAGAAGTACTTGGTGAAATAATCCATCATGATCAAGTTGGATATATTAAAAATAGAAATATAGGAGAGGCAGTACGTTTAATAGATGATATGGTATTTTATTCATTGAATAGATCTGTTGGTTTTGTAGGCGCCGTTGATTTTGAGAAGGCATTTGATTCTATTTCACATAGGTATTTATTTAATGTTTTGAAATTATTTGGATTTGGGGAATCCTTCTGTAATTGGGTTCAGATGTTATATAAAGATATAAGTAGTTGTGTAATGAATGGCGGGCATTCAACAGGTTATTTTGATATTTTGAGAGGGGTGAGGCAAGGGGATCCTCTCTCGCCTTATTTATTTTTGATAGCCATTGAAACTTTGGCTCTTGTTATTAGGAAAGATGTTAATTTTCAAGGAATTAAATTTGGGGATCATGAAGTTAAACAAGTAATGTATGCCGATGATATTACAATATTTGTTAAAGATTTAAATCTATAAAAAGATTACAAAGGATTTTTGAAGATTTTGAGAAAATTAGTGGACTTAAGGTTAATAAGGAAAAAAACTTTTTTTTTTTGGATGGGATGTGATACTGAAATACCAGGAGAACCCACTTTTGGAAATTTAGTTCATGAAATAAAGATTTTAGGTGTGTATTATACACGTAATAAAATACGGAAAGATGTTTTGAATTATAAAGAAGTATTAAGTAAGATAAAACGTTTATTAGGGTGGTGGAAGCAAAGGGATTTAACAATGATGGGGAAAATTCAGTTATTAAAACGTATGCACTTTCAAAAATAATTTTGGTTTCTTCTTTAATTTCGGTACCTCTGTGGTTTTATGAGGAAGTTGATAAACTCTCATTTGATTTTTTGTGGAATGGTAAGGATCGAATTAAGAGAAAAATTTTGTATCAGAATTATGAATTTGGGAGGACTTAGAATGAATAATTTTGAAATGTTTGTAAAAACTCAACGAATAATGTGGCTTAAACGTCTTTTGTATGGGGATAAGCATTCAGGATGAAAGTTTATTTGATTATTGCTGTAGATCAGTAGGAGGAAGGTTTGTGTTTTATGTGACTATGATATTCATAAGATGGATTTAAAAGAAGTTCCGCCCATTTATGTAGATATTTTGAAAGTTTGGCAAGATATAGAAAATTGTAGACACTTTGAAAATGAAAAAGTAATCCCATTGTTTTTAATAATAGACATGTGTGCTTAAGAAATAAAATGATTTTTGATAAAGATTTATTACAACGAGGTATAAGCAAGGTGTCTGATATAATGCTGAATGGTAGTTTGAGATCTGTTGCTCACTTTTTAGGCTTGGGAATAAAAGGAGAAGGATTATTAAAGATTCATGATATTTTTGGTGCATTGCCTCTTCAATGGAAAGATGGTAAAGCTATGAGTGACTTTATTCAAGTAGATATTCGAACATTTGAAATTAGATTAAAAGTTTCGGGATATATAGGAATGTTAATTGATTTAAAATCTAGGCATATGTATGAATATTTAGTTAAACATTTTCAAAAGGAATATAATTTGTGCATTGGGGATGGGACATACTAATTTTGATTATAGTAATGAAGAATTGAAGAATATATTTTTAAGATTAAAGAGCGCAGTTTTGGGGGGTAAGTTGAGAGAATTTCAATATAAATTATTGCATAGGGCAGTATATACAAAAGAACATTTATTTAGGTTTGGATTTGTTATTGATAATTTATGCTCTTTTTGTAAAAATGAGATTGAGACATATTCACATTTATTTTTTAAATGCTTATACGTACAAAGGTTTTGGTTAGATATAATAGAATATTTTGATTTGATTGAAATTAGGAATGTTGATTGGAAAATAATTTTTGTAGGACTGGCAGGTAGATCGCATAGAGTAAGTATTGTAACTCTATTATTTTTTGTTAAAACATACTATTTATTCTTTTAGAATAAAAGGTGTACTTCCTTCTGTACGGAAAGTACAGAAAATTATTTTGGATTATGAAGAAGAAGAAAAAAAGTGGCTATTAAAAAGGGTAAATTAGGAGTTCACTTACAAAAGTGGGAACACCATAAAATACATAATATATGATTAATTTTATTTTGTTAGAATTATAGGGAATTTGTTAATTATTATTAAGGTTCTGGGTCTGTACTCTTTTAACTGAATGTGACAGCTTTCTATATTGTTAATTAATTACTCTTTAGGTTAAAATCGAGCAGATATACTGGAATGGGTGTCTGAGGTATGTGTGTGACTGTGGTGTGATCGGTGGTTGGGTGGGGATGGGTTTTTTTCTTGGGCTAAATGGGGGGGGGGGGGGGAGGGGGGGTAAAGGAGCATGTTTTTAGTTCCTTTTATCTTTAGTTATATAACCTCCATTATGTTTATTTTTATGAAGTCAGGAAATTGAATATACAGTTGATTTGTATTTGTTTATGTATGTAAGATAACCATTTCTATTTTCGTTCATTATAATTGTATATGTATATTTTGTTTAGTATGTATATTCAAATGTAAATGTTATATATGGAGGAATAAAAATCACTTTAAAAAAAAAAGTGTGTGTGTGTGTGTGTGTGTGTGTGTATGTGTGTGTAGGTGTGTGGGTGTAAAAGTAAAGGAAGTAATATCATTTCATTTTAATATTGAAAAAGTAGAAAAAGAAGTGGAAGATTTAGAAGAACAATTAGTAAATACACCTTTAAAAAGTATTAGTGAACAAATTGAGGAGAAACGAATGCAGTTAAAGAATTTATATGAGTATTATAATCAAGGGGTAAGGGTGAGATCCCGGGCAGCATGGTTTGAAGAGGGAGAAAGAAATATGCAGTAATTTGAACAGCTTTTAAAAACTAATAAGAGAAAAAAGTGTAATTAGAGAGATTTATAATGAAGAGGATACAATTATACAAGACAAAAATGGTATATTAGATGTGATTAAAATATTTTATACAAATGTGTATGCATCAAAGGATATAGAATTATTAGATGGAAGTGGTACTGTATTTTTAAAGGATATACCTAAATTAAGTAGAGATAGTCAGGAATTATGTGAAGGTAAAATGGTGAAAGAAGAATGCCATAATGTTTTGAAGGAAATTAAATTAAATAAATCACCGGTTAATGATGGTTTTACTGTAGAATTGTATTGCACTTTTGGCCGGTTTTGGGAGACATGGTGGTAGTCGCATTTAATTAAGCTTTTGATAGAGGGGAATTGTCAACTTCTCAAAAACAAGGGGTCATAACATTGATTGAGAAGGAAGGTAAAGATGTCTTGTTTGTAAAAAAGTATAGACCAATAATACTTTTAAATGTGGACTATAACATTGTCTCGAAAGTTTTGGCAAAGAGAATGAAAGAAGTACTTGGTGAATATAATCCATCATGATCAAGTTGGATATAATAAAAAAAAAATAGGAGAGGCAGTACGTTTAATAGATGATATGGTATTTTATTCATTGAATAGATCTGTTGGTTTTTAGGCGCCTTTGATTTTGAGAAGGCATTTGATTCTATTTCACATAGGTATTTATTAATGTTTTGAAATTATTTGGATTTGGGGAATCCTTCTGTAATTGGGTTCAGATGTTATATAAAGATATTAGTAGTTGTGTAATGAATGGCGGGCATTCAACGGGTTATTTTGATATTTTGAGAGGAGTGAGGCAAGGGGATCCTCTCTCGCCTTATTTATTTTGGATAGCCATCAAAACTTTGGCTGTTGTTATTAGGAAAGATGCTAATTATCAAGGAATTCGATTTGGGGATCATGAAGTTAAAGTAATGTATGCCGATGATATTACAATATTTGTAAAGATTTTAAATCTATAAAAAGATTACAAAAGATTTTTGAGTATTTTGAGAAAACTATTGGACTTAAAGTTAATAAAGAAAAAACTTTTTTTTTTGATGGGATGTGATACTGAAATACTAGGAGAACCCACTTTTGGAAATTTAGTCCATGAAATAAAGATTTTAGGTGTGTATTATACTCGTAATAAAAATACGGAAAGATGATTTGAATTATAAAGAAGTATTAGGTAAGATAAAACGTTTATTAGGGTGGTGGAAGCAAAGGGATTTAACAATGATAGGCAAAATTCAGTTATTAAAAACGTATGCACTTTCAAAATGACAGGGGCGTCGATCCGTTTTTGAGATTGGGGGGCGAAATTTGAAAATGTTTCCAGAGTGACCAAAAGCCCCTCATTGGCATGCCCGGAAGTTTTATTATGCGCTCTTTGAAAGTGTCTTGATGGCTCGAAGACCTGACTTTGGGGGGCACCCACATTTGGGGACAATAATGGGGGTCCAGGGGGCGGAGCCCCCGGAAGCTTTTAGAATTCAGACATTTGCAACTTCTATCATGGGTGTTAAAATTGTATAAAATAGTGAACCTACTCGTAATGTATTTTTAAAGGGCATAGCGAGGAAAAGATTGAGCCTTGCATGAGATGGATCCACGTGATCTTGTATGCTATAGAACCATCGATATAGTCTAGGGCATTGGGCTCCCATGAAACTAAGCAAGGGCGTCAACAACTTCTCAAAAGTCGAGGGGAGACATTGCGAGGGAAGCGAAGCGACCGAGCGGGGAGGGTGTGGGAGGGGGGGTGTCCCCCTCCCCACAGTAGGGAGCTTTTGTATTTTGGGGCGTGAAATTGTGCGATTTGGTGCACACATGAGACAGAAATGTCACGTTATATGAAGTAATATAAGTATGGAACCAAACAAACATAATGACAAAGGGAGGGGGACAATCTCCTCCACTTTCAAATGTGGGGGGACATGATATTCCAATTTGATTTGCATTCAGCGCATATGGAACGAATTGACTGAAAGATATATTTCAGATTATTTTATTTTCTGTGACGGTGCATTGCTATCTATAGATGAGGGTTTAATAAACTTCGTTTTGAGGTGTGCGTTTGAGAAATTACACTGCCCAACACATTTCGAAAGGTGAGTTCCCGCAACCAAAATGAAACTTGCAATATGAGAAACTGTATGCGCGCGAAGCGCTCGGCAAAAAAAGAGATTTACACTCCTTTTCAAACTAAAAAACGGCTATTTTGAAGATTAATTATTGATAAATGTGTCTTTCCCCTCTTTGGCATTATATGACTCGACCGCCCCCCTGCCCCCCCAGGATCGACGCCCCTGCAAAATGAAATTTTGTTTCTTTCTTTAATTTCGGTACCTCGGTGGGTTTATGAGGAAGTTGATAAACTCTCATTTGATTTTTTGTGGAATGGTAAGGATCGAATTAAGAGAAAAATTTTGTATCAGAATTATGAATTTGGAGGACTTAGAAAGAATCATTTTGAATGTTTTGTAAAAACTCAACGAATAATGTGGCTTAAACGTCTTTTGTATGGGGATTAAGCATTTAGGATGGAAAGTTTATTTTGATTATTGATGTAGATCAGTAGGAGGAATGTTTGTGTTTTTATGTGACTATGATATTCATAAGATGGATTTAAAATAAGTTCCGCCCTTTTATGTAGTCATTTAGAAAGTTTGGCAAGATATAGAAGATTGTAGATACTTTGAAAATGAAAAAAGTAATCCCATTGTTTTTAACAATAGACATGTGTGCTTAAGTAATAGAATGATTTTTGATAAAGATTTATTACAACGAGGTATAAGCAAGGTGTCTGATATAATGTTGAATGGTAGTTTGAGATCTGTTGCTCACTTTTTAGGCTTGGGAATAAAAGGAGAAGGATTATTAAAGATTCATGATATTTTGGGTGCATTGCCTCTTCAATGGAAAGATGGTAAAGCTATGAGTGACTTTTTTCAAGTAGATATTCGAACATTTGAAATTAGATTAAAAGTTTCGGGATATATTATAGGAATGTTAATTGATTTAAAATCTAGGCATATGTATGAATATTTAGTTAAACATTTCCAAAAGGAATATAATTTGTGTATTGGGGATGGACATACTAATTTTGATTATAGTAATGAAGAATTGAAGGATATATTTTTAAGATTAAAGAGCGCAGTTTTGGGGGGGTAAGTTGAGAGAATTTCAATATAAATTATTGCATAGGGCATTATATACAAAAGAACATTTATTTAGGTTTGGATTTGTTATTGATAATTTATGCTCTTTTTGTAAAAATGAGATTGAGACATATTCACATATGTGAAATCCCGAGTGAAATCCGGGCCTCCCCGAAAAATACGGGGGTTCCCTGGATGACTCCGAAAACTCTCTCGGTTAGGAGTTGAGTACGCACGTTAACACGGCCTCATTCCATCGCTAGAGCCAGTCGAGACTAGTCGATATATTAGAGACAGATAGATAGTTAGGAAATCAGTACGAGAAGTGAATCGTGTTTGAAGTTGGAATCCGTTGTCCGTTTAACTCGAGTGTTCATCTTTTGTTTGTTTGTTTGTTTTATTTCCAAATCAATATTTAAAAAATACATCAAAATTCAGAACATAACATAGAACATAATATACACAAAGTAATTACAATTCTTAATTAAAATATTCTATTTGTATGTTGGTATATATAAATGATAATATTGGTAGGATGGCCCGTTTCAGATCCATCATTATGATGGATCTGTTCTTCCACGGGGTCCTAGTAAAAAAAATATATGGTGCATATAACATACATAGTATAAAGTCACGCATTTTCTTATCAATTACAGTACTCTACCCCTACCCTCTAAGATCCCCACCCCCCCCCCCCCCCACCACATCCTCACTCTAAGACCCCCATCCCAAACACCCAATCCCACCACCCAACCTTACAACAAGCGGGTCATAGTAAATCTATAATATGATATAATATAATGTATAATTAAACATAATACATATAATGAATGATAATGGGGTTACCAAGCTCTTTATCTACTAAAAATCATTTATTTATGTAATCCTTTTAATTTCTGTATTGAATGAATTTAATGTATTCAAATTACGAGTATCCACAGGTAAATCATTGTACAATGTACAACCTCGATAATAAAAAGTACGTCTACAATTCTCTGTGTTCGGTTTTGGGAGAGACAATTTATCCTTTTGTCTTAAACCATATCCTGTTATTTTAAAAGTTAAAATTTTAAAAGTACACCGGTGCCATATTATGCAAAATATTATATATTAACGAATGAATGTGTCTTGTTTGACGAATCTGCAATGTTTTCCAATTAAGAATATCATGTATTTCATGAACAGATCTATGTTCTAATACATTTATCTTTAATATTATTCTACCTGCTCTATTTTGTATTTTCTGTAGTATATCCAATTGCGTTTTAGTCGCAGAGGACCAGACAACATCTCCATAATCAAAATGTGGAATAATCACAGCATTATACAACAATATCAAGCATGACTCATTTATATATTTACTTAATCTTCCTAGGAAACTGACCATCTTACTAATCTTTTTGCATAAATAATCAATGTGTACAGTCCATTTCAATTCTGAATCAATAAATATTCCTAGGTATTTAAAATGTTGGACTTGTTCAATTGTATCGTCATATATTTGCAAATTCAATGTACTTTGTTTGTGTAACATACATTTAGTACCTATTAACATACACACTGTTTTTGTACAATTTATCTTTAGTTTATTACGATCCATCCAAACCTGCAAATTCTGTAGTTCAATATTCAATACATTTTCAATAGTTTGCGGGTTTTTATTTGAGTAGTATAACACTGTATCATCTGCGTATAGATGAACTGAACAACTATTAAAGCAATCGGGCATGTCATTAATGAAAATTAAAAAGAAAATTGTCTCCCAGTATAGAACCTTGTGGTACTCCATGCGTCACAGGTAATTCAGTTGACATTGTATTATTAATTGAAGTTGTTATACGCCTATCATTCAAATAACTGTAGAACCATTCATAAGATTTTCCATTCAATCCCGTACAGGCGGTTAGTTTAGCTAAAAGAATATCATGGTTGACTAGGTCAAAAGCCTTTTGTAGATCAACTGCAACTACCCCTGTGTACAAACCATTATCAAGAGACATAAGCCATTCATCCGTAACTTGTATTAAGGTTGTGCTTGTTGAATGCTTCGATCTAAAACCAGATTGGTGTTTTGTCAAAGTATTATTGTCGGTTAAGAAGCGTACAAGTTGACGTTGAATGACCCTTTCTAATAGCTTTGAAACCGCAGGTAATAAGGATATTGGTCTATAGTTATCTGGATCGGTTTTGTCGCCTTTTTTAAAAATCGGAATTATCTTTGCAATCTTCCATCTTATTGGGACAATACCTTGACTAATAGATTTATTTATAAGACATGTTATACTTTCAACAATATCAATTCCACATAATTTCAAAATAAAGGAGCTTATTCCATCAATACCAAAAGACTTCTTATTTTTCAATGATAAAATTTCTTTTAAGACATCAACATGAGAAACACAAGACAACTCTAAAACATTTCTGCTATTTACCTCATAATTCACATCAATATCATTGTGCACAACATTGCACTTCTCAGCGACGTTGGCAAAATGATTATTAAATTCATTGACTAATTGTTCACTATCCTTATAACGAGTACTTATATTTGATTTTTGCGGTAACAAAGACTTAAGAACTTCCAAGATTGTGATCTACCTTCATAATCGCGTATTTTATCAGTATAATATTGCTTTTTTGCCTTCTTAATTGTGTACGTTACCTTATTACGAAACTTTTTATAATCTTTCCAATCTTCATCAAAATTAGTATTTTTAGCTCTCTTTTTAACTTTATCGCGTTCTTTCATTAAATTAAATATAGTCTCATTAATCCATGGAGAGTGTTTTTTTCGTACCCTCTTAGTTTTTATTGGCATATATTTATTAACTACTTCTAATACTAGCCTCTCCCATTTAATGAGTGCTTCATTTATATCACGACAATCTTCCACTTCCGACCATTTCTGAGATCTCATGTCTGCCTTAAATGCATTTACATCAATTCCTTTAGATTTTCTAAAAGAAATCAATTTAACGTAATTAAGTGTATCGTCTATATGCCCCACTTTCAAGGATACAGAACTCAAAGAATGATCACTGAAGCCTTTATCTATTACATCCCAAGTGCGTACATTGTCTAAATCATTACATAATATATGATCAAGAAGAGAGCGCGATTGATTCGTCACACGGGTGTATTTAGTCGTATTAACATGATGCAAATCAAATATGTCGTTTAACTGACAGTATATTTTACATTCCGTACTTAAAGGGCTCTGTAGGATATTATAATTTACATCTCCCATCAAAACAACAGTGGTATCATTTACTTCAATTGAGGATAGCATATTCTCATACATAGTCAATACTTCACGAGATGAATTGGGAGGTCTATACCAAGTAACAAAAACTAGAGGCTTAACCTTCTTCAATTTGACCTTCAAAATTACTGCTTCTAAATTTATAATAGAATCATTATATATATGCTCAAATTTCAAACTTTCATGAATGTAGATGGCAACACCACCACCTTGTCTATTACGATCTTTTCTTATTAAACAATAATGGTCAATAGCAATTTCAGAATTCATAATATTATCATCAAGCCTAGTTTCATTAAGAGTACAAATATGAATATTGTTATTACATAAAAGAGCATTAATTTCGTCGTAATGTTTCAATAAACTTACTACATTCAAGTGGACGCAATTTAAATCATTTCTACTAAACTGACTTTGCTGCAGTTCGATCGCAGTAGGTGGTTTTGCTTAGGGCTTTTTAGTATTGGGGTTTTGAGTGCCAGTTAGGATAGGGTTAGGAGTTGGAAAGCGAATTCGACCCGGGATCCCTCGGACAAAGCCCAGTACGGAGGCCAGCCAGCCACCACGCCGGAGATACGGTCGTGAGACTGTGCGAGCAGTGGTGACACAACGAGTGAGACGGAACAGGTGGGTGTGTGATACTAGTTGTGGGGTGCATGCTTGTTAGTTAGTAGTCAGTATAATAGTAATGTATAAAGTGTCATAAACGCAGCAGAATATTTATATTGCCACCGTCGCACAGTGGGCCAGAATCGCCTCAAAGTGTGCCAAAATTAATTACTCGTTGAAGAAGGTTAAATAAATCCCTGGTGTGACAATCTAAGGGGTTTGCAGACCCATAGAATTCGATGGGAGTATTTTCAAATCCGTGTGACGTCATCAAAATACTGTTTTCTGATTGGTCAAGGCAAATATTCATTGTAATACATATACAGACTCATATTACACTGATTTGTGGAACGTATAAGGGCTTTCTGGGCCTAAGAAACACAGTTGGAGTATTTTCAAATTTCTCTGACGTCATTAAAATACTTTTTTTTTGATTGGACAAGGCAACAATTCGTTGTAACACATAGACAGGATGATATTGCACTGATGAGTTGGAGTAATACAGGGTTTCTAGACCTAAGAAACACAATTGGACCATTTTCAAATTTCTCTGACGTCATTAAAATACTGTTTTCTGATTGGACAAGGCCAAATGCATGATAACACATAGACAGATTCATATTAGACTGACTAGGGGAACTTTTTTAAAGGGGTTTCTGGATATAAGAAACATAATTGGAGCATTTTTAAATTTCTCTCTATAAAAGTGTCCTATATTAATTGTTTGTTAGTCCATTTTCATATTTACAAACAACTTGATTCCTGTTTAATATAGGCTATCTATATCTGTATTTTCCCTATTCTAAATAATGTACATTTCATTATCAAACCTGTTTCACTTCTACCTGATTTAATGATGTCAGATTCCAACAATACACTCAAAAGAATTCATATTTTGCTTATGTGTTATGCGCTATATACAAATGTTTCATTATTACTATTACCATTAATGTAAACATGGACACGTAATGCTCACCTGAATGGCTGCAACACCGTTGCCCATGGTAGCTAGCAAGTCGCCAACCAACAGCGTCATGATCCGGCTGGTAGTTACAGGCCGGGCACAGGCTGGGCTGGTGGAGTGAGCGCCAAGACTGCCAGGAGGGCAACAGGTACAACCATCCAGGCCGGAGTCCACATTAACACTGGTCTTGCCTTGGTCATCTTGTACTCTCCACCACCAGCTTAGATACATACTACAAGTACAAGGGCATGGTCTAGTGGCCATACCCAATACATCAGCTATTGTGTCTATGCATTCACCCATACTGGGTGCACTAGCTGTCATGCCTGTATGCACAGGCATATATACAGTATAAAATATATATCCAGGCCACTCCTAGGAAGAGAACAGTGTAATGCTATCCAACATTACAACATTCCTCCCCATCCTAAAAAGGAGTGTCCTGGTCTAAAGAAAGTTTCTTACTTTTAAACTAACATTACACAGTCACATAAAATCATATATTACAAGTAATCAATTACAAGTGATAGTGTATCACGTTTTAAATCCATCATAATCAAAGAATATCATATTCCAAATCTATACAATAATCCCAAAATAAATAATACCACAATTACCACAAGAAAATACAAATAATTGCCTTCTAGCAACTGCCCCAATTAGGAGCTTCAAAAGGTGCCGGCCCGCGCGAGCCCCCATTGCGTGTGATCACCATGAGCTGGGCTCTGAGTCTAATGGACTCTAGCCATATACTCTAGCCCCTCCTGGGATCCACAGGTGGGCATCAGCGCAAGGGCGACCCTCCATGAATGACTCTGATATTGAGAGCCCATCGAAATAATAGAGTTTGTGCACCCTGGCGATAAAGCTAATTAATCATAACCCACAACATAAATTCCAGGCTACTGTAACACCCTAAAGGTCCAAATAAACATTGGCAACTGTATATTACAGCCTAAACATAAAATAACAAAGTAACATATTGCACAAATGCTAACAAATTACCTTTTAAGGACCCCTCAAATCCACTTACATATCTTATTGGACTCAATTCTCATCAACCAAAATTCTATTACTCGGACATTAAATAATAGAACCATGTGCGTCAAACAGACACATTAGTTACTTACAGTGCACACACTGCAAAATTACAGTACATAATTTCCACAGTATAATTATTCTACAAACGTCATTCAAGTTTTAAACTTATAATAGACATCCAAATCCATGGCCTGCTTGGCCACCTCTAAGTGTGCTAGCTTGCACTAAACAAAACAAGTATGAATCTTTCATTAATTTTCCTTCAAGTAAATCAACTAAACATAAACTAAACTATAACACTCTGAGTGCAACTCGCACAAATACTAAGTTTTACTACAGTCTACACATCAAACTTACTTACAATTTACTCAAATTATTCAAACATCATACTCTTGTGCCACATGTCTATTCAAATCCAAATACTTTATCCCACATGTCTATTCAAATCCAATAATAATTTGACTTCCTTTTCTTTCTCTTCTTTCCTCCCCAGGAGATTTCTTCTCTCCTTTTCCATTTCTCTTTTCGAGGACTTTCCACCCTTGGACATTCTTTTCCTCTTTCTTTCAACTTGTTGGGCTTCTCCTCCCACTGCCCCTTTCTTTTGGGCTTTTCCCTCCTCCTCTTTTTCTTGGGCGACTCACTCCTTCCCTCGCCCAGCCCATCATCCTTGGCTGTAACCGGTTCAGCCATAACACTAGGCTCTCTTCCACAGAGTGTGCCTTGAGTTAAGTACTCCAGTGATTGGTTGGTTTCAATCACAATTTCTACTACTTCTAAATCTACCTCATCTACATGTATATTGACCTCTTTATCGAAGTTATTTACAATTACTACTTCCTTATCTATACTATTACATACTTCTCTATCTTCATCTACATTAATCATATCAACTAACTTACTGGTACCTACACAACGACTACCACCACCAACAATCATGTTAACAGGGTTGCCATGGAGTTGGCCATTACCTGACCGGGCCGAAGGAGGGCCAGGCTCCTCGACCCGCTTAAGTTTGACCCCTCCCTAAGTGCTTTGGTGGGGTGGTCTTTGCCCAAACTCTCAAATGGACCATGGCTCCCACAATACTCTACCAAACTATCACAGCCCATATTGTACGATGGGCATGGGGATTCGCCCCAAGAGCTACATGTATCTACTGGGCATGGGCTATCACACCCAACATCATTTGGTAGGGATGAATGGCCAACATCAACATTGTATGATGGGCTATTGGCCTTCATCTTACCAGAAAGGCCATTTACACCATAGCTCTCTTTGATAGGGGCTTGAGGGACACTCTTTGATGAAGAGGCAAACCTAGTAAATACTGAAGTGAGAGTGCACATGGCATCTGCCATCTTTGCCACAGATGATGTTAATTCATCAACACGAGCTTCGAGTTTATTGACACACTCTACAAGTGAAAACATATTTTCCACCCGGGCTGCCATCCTCACCAAGTGCCCCTCCAGCACCTTCATTCTAGCTTCACAACCACAATGGGAGACACACGGGGGTTCAAAAGGTGGAAGCCCGGCCCTTGGCTTGGGCTCCATAAAAGCTTGCCTTTCACCATAGTGATTTCCTGGGTTTTCAAATGGGAAGTGCTGGTGTGAAGTATTGCAAATAGAGATTGGTGTTTGAGGCCCGTCTGAAAGGTTCGGTTGTACAAAACAGTCACTCATCTGCGCAACAAGGTCATAAAACTCTATGTCTGGGTTACGCTTAATGAGAGTATCATACACTGCACGAGCCTCCCCTTTCAGACACCACCATATATTCCTCTTACTCTCTTCAGGTGTCCAGCTGCGCCCTTGTGCATCGTGTAAAAATGCAGAAAAAAGGTATCCCAACTACCTGTTCCATTAAAAACCATATATTTTTGCGATTTATTGGCAGGACTAGTATGGACCCCAAGAACATAAGGAGCAGAGTATATGGGTGACGACATGACTATATAACCTTAACAAACTAATCAGTCACGAATGTGTATCAAAAAATAACTAATTAATCAAATATCATACCCCATATCTAGTAGGACTTTTTCAGTATCAAACAACCTGGATCTCTGCATCGCACAAGTGCTTCCCCTAAAATACATCCAATAAACAAAATTAAACCGAGAGAGTCTATACACAAATAATGAGTCTATAAGTATAACAGACAGCAAACATTCAACAAAATTGAATGAAAGCCAAAAAAATGCTAGTATGCGCAGAAATAAACGTATATGGTATACAAAATAACATCGCAAATTATGCATGCGCTATATCACTAACAAGTGATACCTTCTCCCTTCCCCAAATAGGAAGATGTGCAAAAGCTGAGCAGATTATAACCAATAAGCAAATGCCACAATCAACAGAAACAAATACAAATCAATCAATCATAAACAGCTACAGAAATTCATAACATAGACAAATACGAGTTATAATCCAGAAACAAAATCCAATTGCAAAACCAAAAGTGTCAGTGCCAAATGGCATATCCCCCAAAATTGCGCCAAAATGCACATGTGTCAAAAAGAGCGGGAAAATTAAACAATAGAAGTACTGTTCAAAATTCAATGAAATCAAATGGAGTATTCCCAAAATTAAATACGCAAAAATTAATTGTAGGAAGAGAACAGTGTAATGCTATCCAACATTACAACACCATGTTTAATATATTATTATGTATTGTATTGTTTTTAATCTGTTATGTGTTTTATTGTTTTATAATTTTGTTCGTTTATATCATTTCAAAAACTGTCAAAAATATCATTGAATGCCATTTGGCGAATTCCAAATACAAATTGTGTAACGTTTTGAATAGTCTGAACATTTTAATGCGTTTTTGTATATAACTGAACGTACAATTTCATGTTGTGTGTATGACACGTGACTTAAAATTAGACGTGACACATTAACCGTAGATGTTATGCATTCACATTTGGTATAAAAATATGCAAGATACTCTACAGAACACGGATCTGAAGCAATGTGATGATATCATACTGCTTTTTAGAGTAATTAGTAAAAAATGAGTAAAAAAATAGTAAAATAGCAGAGACACACTTCCATGAACCCTAAGGATTTAAGGCGCTATTAACGTATATTATGAGTTAAATCGTTTGTACGCGTTTTGTGGACTTCACGTAGCTAGATCGTGAGGTTGTGCACCTTGGTTGTGATCCTAAAAGGTCCTAGAAGACATTTCTGGTGCACAACCTTTTATAACATTCCATGTTTGATATCCTATAAAAGGGGGTGCTTGCTCCTTGGGTAGTACTGTACAAATGTGTACCGATATATGCCTAATAACAGCTATGGACATGGGGTGGAAAATCGCCTGCACTTTACAGTGTAGCAAATTCTAGCAAAAGAAATTAACATTAATAGAAAGCTTAGGTTTGGGTGGACATTTTGAAATTAAAATCGCTGCGGGAATCGGCTGGAATCCTAACAAACATGCTACTTTTTGTAAAAAAGTTGCATTTTTTTCTTTATTTTGGAAAGTTAATGCTCATTTCCCCCAAAATTAAGCCTTTCTGAATTTAGTTAGTTGTATTTTATAATTGGGTTACTAATAGACAATAACTGCATGCAGTATCAATTTGATTGCCCTTTCCTTCATAAATTCTCAACGCCATTTGTAAAGTTGCCTTTTTTATCATTTTAGGAGCAACATTCCGATTTTCCCATGTTCACAGAGGTATATGGCACTTTTAAAACTCGCTTAATATCAAAATATGGGTGAAAACATATTCTTTAGAATGTTTTCTTCCCCAAACAAATGAAAAAAATTGAAAATTTTACATTCGTCAATTTTGAATTTTGGCACACTTTGAGTCGATTCTGGCCCACTGTGCGTCGGCTGGCGCAACAGGCGGCGGCAAACGGCAACACAAGCATAATTACTAACACATACGATCACGCAATACCAACAACAACAACCTGGAAATATACACACTTTCACGAGTCTACTTACGCAGGTCTTGGATGTGTAGTATTTAATAATCAAGAAAGCGTCTGTCAATTTCCCGGAGATCGAGGGTAAAATCTTTACTATAACACTTAGGTTATACAAGCAGTTTCTTGCAATTTAACTTTCACGGTGTATAACACACTACATATAGTTTTACACTATACGGCCGCCAACAACCCTCCTATACCTCCGGCGTTTTCTTTAGTTCTCACTCTTCGCGATAAAACCACTTGTTTCTCGCCCTAACCCTCTCATTCGGCAATTTCCGTACTCCAATCTGAGCGTTCCCTTACGATTCGGTGCCCGAATCTTTAATTATGCGTTCCGATTACGCGTTCGGTACTTTCCGTTAGCCAATCATAAGTTTGCCTCCCAAAGCTTATTATTGTTGCCTAGCGACGTGCTTTATCAAGCAAGAAGGATTGCCGGAACGACCAATAATACCCTGAACACAAAGTCGTGTTCACGGTGTGCGCATTTTAACAAATAATTTCACATAGACTGACTATTTCTCGTAGTCTATACTTTCACTACCCTGGATTTCTTGACAATTTCCTTTTATCTTTAGTTATATAACCTCCATTATGTTTATTCCATGAAGTCAGGAAATTGAATACAGTTGACTTGTATTTGTTTATGTATGCAAGATAACCATTTCTATTTTTCGTTCATTATAATATGTATATTTTGTTTAGTATGTATATTCAAATGTAAAAGTTATATTTGGAGGAATAAAAATCACTTAAACAAAAAAAAAGTGTGTGTGTGTGTGTGTCAGGGGCGTCGATCACGGGGGGGATGGGGGGGGGATATATCCCCCCCAATATTTGAGGTGGGGGGATGGCCTGTATTATCATCCCCCCCCCCCCCAATATTTTGGAGGGTAAAACAAAAAAACAAAAAAGTATACTGGCGCATGTAATTGTGGAAGAGGCTACTATCGTATGTCTTATGTTAGAAAGTCCTTACTCATTCCTCCATAAGCAAAAGAAGTGCGATCGGCCCTTTGGTTTTCTGCAAACTTTATTTCATTAATTGTGTTTATCTATAACACGGTAACTCAGAAACAAGTTTATAAAACGTGAAATTGATGCCTTAGGTATGCTCCAGATTGCACAATTTCAAGCCCCAAAATGCAAAAGCTTCCTACCGTGGGAGGGGGGACACCCCCCCCCCCCCTCCCACCCCCCCCCCCCCCCCACAGGCGCGGATCTACGGGGGGGGGGGGGGGTTTAGGGGGTTTAAACCCCCCTTGGGCTGCCAAGTGAAAATGTGATGTGCATAGACAAACGCCATCATGGGTTTAACCCCCCCCCCCCCCCTCCCCCCCTTGGGCTGCCAAGTGAAAGTGTGATGTGCATAGAAAAACGCCATCATTGTGTCCAGACCCACACAGTATCCGTATCGTCATTGGGTCAAACCCCTCCCCCCCCCCCCCCCTTAGCAAAATAGCCACACACAAAATCGCCTCGCCGCTACGCGGCTCGTGGAAGATGCTCCGCATCGTCATTGGGTCAAACCCCCCCCCTTGGCAAAATAGCCAAAAAGAATCGCCTCGCCGCTACGCGGCTCGTGGACGATGCTCCGCATCGTCATTGGGTCAACCCCCCCCCCCCCTCTTAGCAAAATAGCCACCAAAAAAATCGCCTCGCAGCTACGCGGCTCGTGAACGATGCTCCGCATCGTCATTGGGTCAAACCCCCTGATCATCCCCCCCAACCATGAGAAGAAATCGACGCCCTTGGTGTGTGTATGTGTGTGTGTGTGTGTGTGTGTGTGTGCGTGTGTGTGCGTGTGTTTGCGTCTGGTCGTATGTGCGCGCGTATGTTTGTATGTGCAAGTGTACATGTTCTTCTGTATTTTAAGCAAATAATTACCGTTGGTGAAGGTGATTGGACAATCTATCACTTCCAAGGCGATCTGGATGTAGCTATCTTTCGGAAGCGAATCTGAGGAAAGATAGCGTATACATTCAGATCGCCGAGGAAGTGATGGTTTGCCATCGCCTGAAACCAAAAGGTGATTATATGCTTTATATTCTACAAAGACAATCTAGACTTTGATCTACTTACCAACAATGGCTATTCCAATTAGCTCCATGAACATTCCATACTAGCCTATATAGCTAAGGCTATAGGCTAGCACTTGAGTCTATATAAAATGATAGTGAACTCCAACTCCAAGTCAGACTCCAAGAAAATTGTAATTAATGATGATGAAACACTAAAACAGTTCAAAAGTCAACGTTCTAAAGTCTAAACGTCAAATAGAGTCATGGCAAGCGGTGTACGATACATACAGTGCATAGTACATGGACGTATACATGTAAGCATTACATTTGTAATTCGCGCCACACATCCGCGGTTGCATTGAATTGACCATGCAGTGTGTGGCTATTCAAATCCCGTATTAAATGCAGCAGACGGTACCGTACCCGGTACCTACAACGGCAGTGCAGTGTTGGAGTCATACTTCTATGGTCTGCCGAATAGTACAGAATTTGAATACACACTCTCCACAGCAATTCAATGCAACCGCGGGGTGTAGATAGTACGTTACCAATTATCTAGTGAGTGCAACGCACTTTCACCCAAGATATCTACACAGTGTAACGAAGTTTTCTTCTCCCATCAATGATGGGCGAAACTATGTTTCATCACGTAATTACCTTTTGACCAATCGAAGAGCAAGATTATTAGTATGTGGAATATAAATGCAAATAATCAGCGTGTGTAATCCAACAACAAATCCCTGATATCAAAATGAGTGTATAATGCTCCCGAGGGAGTGGCGAGAGTGTTTGTTCAGTGCTGCCTCTATTGTTGTACTTATTTATTTGATTAATTGAATCTAACCATGCGCAAGACATTGATCATCCATTTTGGCTACCGGACTTAGACAACATTGAATAATGATTAAGTATCATTAATATTATTATTTTAATCATTTTCATTATCATTATTACTATGAGTTTTATTTTTATTATTATTATTAATATTAGTATTATTGTTTTAAATCATTGCTTTATTGACATCAAATCAAATAAAAACCATGACAAACACATAGACCTAGATTACTTGTTGTTTTTAAAGGGATAGTTGAGTTTTGGTAAAGATAGTACAGTTTTAGTCAAACTTAATTTTTGTAACCAAAACCTGCACCATTACATTACAAACTAATAATTATAACTCCACCATGCGCAAAAGGGATACAAATATTACAAGCGACTAAGTAAAAAGCTTACTTACTTACTTACTGCCCATTATGCCTCCTGGCACATAGGGCAGCAACAAAAGTCTTCCACTCCTTCCGGTCCTGGGCCAGTCTTTGGATGGTTCCCCATGCGTGGTTCAGGTCTTTAATCTCCCCTTCCACAGTTCTTCGCCAAGTGTTTTTAGGACGTCCCCTCTTTATTTTGCCTTCTGGTGTCGAGTGGAGGGCTGTTCGTATGATGTTATCCATGTTCTTTCTCATTACATGTCCGATCCATCTCCGCCTTCTTCTCATGATGATGTTCTCCATGCTGTCTTGATGGCATTGGGCATACAGTGCTTCGTTTGAAATGGTGTTTGGCCAGAATTCAGAGCCGTACAGAAGAGTGGAAAGGACACAGCTCTGGTACAATTTTAGCTTGGTCTTGGTGCTGTACTGCTGTGATCTCCATATATTATTGAGCATTCTGAATGCATATCTGGCTTTATTAAGACGGTTCTTAATGTCTTTGCCTGCGACTCTATCGTGCCTGACAGTGCTGCCCAGGTAAGTAAACTCCTCAGTTATAGGTAGCTCTTCCCCGTTTGCTTGTATTGGTAAAGGGTCCGAGATGTTCAGGGTCATCACCTCTGTTTTCTTTTGGCTGATCTTCAAGCCAATTTGCTGGGCAAAATCACTGAGTCTGGATGTTTTTTCATGCATATGCCATGTATGCTGGTGGGTGTGTGAAAGTAGAGAGATCATCCGCAAAGTCGAGGTCCTCAAGTGTAGAAAAGAGGGTCCATCTTATGCCTCTTTTTTGGTCTTCAGTTGCTTGTCTCATCACCCAGTCTATGGCGATATTGAAGAGCAGTGCTGACATGACACATCCTTGCCTAACTCCAATCTTCACTTGGAATTTATGGTTACTGTTTCCAAGTCTGCATGTGAAATTGGTGTAAAAGCTCTTAATTACAAGAACTAGCTGCTCTGGTATCCCATATTTGCGTAGTATTCTCCAAAGGCTGTCTCGGTGGATGCTATCGAATGCTTTTCCAAAGTCAACAAAATTAATATAAAGTTTCCTCTGCCATTCTGTGCATTGCTCTATGATATTACGTAGTGCAAATATCTGGTCAGTGTACCCTTTTCCCTTCCGAAAACCTGCCTGTTCCCTTCTGAGACTTTGGTCAACAGCATCTGTGATACGGGTAATAATTATCTTTGCCAATAATTTGCTTGGTATTGACAATAGTGTGATGCCACGCCAGTTATTGCAGTTTTTTAGGGATCCCTTCTTTGGTAATTTTACAATAACCCCCTCTGACCAATCGTCAGGAACTGCCTTCCTTTCCCATATAGCTGTGAAGAGTGGCAGAAGGATTTTTGCTGCTAATTCTGTTTCCGCTTTAAAAATTTCTGCGTTGAGATTGTCAGAGCCAGGGGCTTTACCATTTTTTAGGGATTTAATTGCAGCTATCATCCTCTGCCTCTTGTATATCAGCATCTACTGTCGGTGGTGGTCTATTCAACACCTCGCTAAAGTGCTCGGCCGATCTAGCTTCCTGTTCTGCTTCTGTTGTAAGAAGCCTCCCCTGCTTGTCTTCAATAGGTGAATTTGTGGTTCCTCTATACTTGCCGCTGATTATTTTAGTAATTGTATATACCTTTCCTTGTTCCCCTTTAATGGCTGCTTCCTCTGCCTGATTTGCAAGGTCTTCAACAAAGGCACGTTTGTCTGCTCTTGTCTTCGTCTTTACGGCCTTGTTTGCCTCTCGGTACTGAAGCTTATACCTTTCTTTCAGTCTGTCTGATTTTGCTTCCATGGCTTGTTTCTTCGCACCCCTCCGTTTATCTATGGCTTGCCAAGTATCATCAGTTATCTACTCTTTCTTTTCCTTCTTTTTAACTCCTAGACATGATTCACTAGTTTTCAAGTAGGCTGTCTTAACCTGTTCCCAGTTGGTGTTGACGTCATATGTGGCTGCATCCATATTTGGTTGATTGTCAGTTTCTAGAATTAAAATTTTATTTTGAGGATTTGGACAATGTTACTAAGTCCCTTTAAGCTGCAATACGAAAGAGCTCTTCACTCTAGGATCTCGCAGCTTATCAACATCGACTTGTTTTTTTTCTGTTTTTTTTCAAAGATATTTATTTTCTCCATTGCTTTTTACAAACAAAATAACAATCGATAACAAAAACAGTACATAAAATAATTTGCATGTTTACATAATTGTATATAATATGATCTTACATTCACATCTAAATAGTACAAATTAACTTTTACTATTTACATCAAATAAAGCATGAAACACGCATGCATGAAGAAAGCATACATAAAAAAGGGGAAAATAGGAGAGAACAAAACATTCCCCCCCCCCCCAAAAAAAAAAAAAAACACCTATACAAGCACTTACATACACACATACACACGCGTGCACAGACACCCACACACACATCCACAGAAAACATGCCTACATCTTGTGAGAATCTCGACCAATTATCAGCCATGTTTATTTCATTGCTTCTGTTCGCCTTCCCTATTTTGTTCTGCACGAAGCGATTTTAAATTGTCCCACTTTCTAAAATGATATGTTAGGGTACCTCGGTCTCCAGCTAATTTCTTCTCCTCCTTTCTATTTTCTAATAATTTTTTCTTAATCTCCAAAGGAGTTGGTGTTTTTTTTTACTGTCTATAAATATCATATATTTTATCAAAATTATTATATGATTTAATAACTGTTCCTTCCCTATGTTTAACTCAATTATCCCTACATGTATACCTTTCCAATTTATATTTTTAATCTCTACTAAATTAAATAGATTCCCACACTCTTCCCAAGTTGGTTTTACTTTCTCACAACGACAAAATAAATGCTCGTAAGTTTCTTCATATTTACCACAAAAAGAACATAAATTACTATTAACCATTTTAAATGTATATAAATGTAATTTAGTATATATAATATTATAAAGCATTTTAAATTGAAATTCTCGAAGCTTACTATTCAAAGTTTATTTTCTAAGTCTTACGAATATTGATTGTATATCTTTCCCATTAATATTATAAATCTGCTCTAAATTTCGTTCTGCATATGATTTTTCGACTCTCTTATTTAATAAAAATGCATATATAATTTTTGAAGTAATTTGATCTAACAAATATACCCTTTCAAAAATTAAAAAGTCCATATCTAATTCCCTATCTATATTTGAGTGAGTATTTTTATTTAAAATTGTTTCCATGAAGGGGGAATGCCAAGAAAAATACGCTGTATTTTTGTGATTTCTAAAGTATTTAAACCCTTTCTTTGAAATTCCTCATTTGCTTTTATATTGCCTTCCTCATCATTAATATGATGCAACTTATAAACATTTTTTTAAATAGTTGTTCATCAAAAGGAACATGACCATCAATATAAACAAATCTATTATTATAAATAATCTCATTCCTTTTAGATGTATCTTTTTTTAACAAAAACGTTTTCGTGGCCATCCAAACGTCCAACATAAATAAATGAAAGTCTGTTAGTCTAAGTCCACCTTTACAATAATCCAAGAACATAACACTTCGTTTAATTTAATTTTTCCATTCCACAAAAAGTCAAAAACCAATTTGTCCAAATCTTGAAATACCCAATTCGGTACTGGTGTCAGCGCCGATACATAAATCAATTTTGACAAAATAAACGTTTTTTATCAATTGGATTTTGCCCATTAAAGTTAAATCTCTTTGTTTCCACCAAGACAACAACTTTTTTATTCTACTCAAAATTTCCTTATAATTTGTCCTTTCCTGAACTTCAACATCCAAAGAAAAGTATACCCAAAATCTTGACTATTTGTACTATTTTACCAAATGGAAGAGCAATATTTTTATTTTGAGAAGGGCCTAACAATAATATAAAAGTTTTGTCTTTATTAATTTTTAATCCAGAATTTCTAGCAAAACTTTCAAACAGTTTTTCTACCCTTTTCAGTGAGTTTGAGTCCCGAATAAAGAGAGTCATATCGTCTGCATAAAGAATTTGTTTTACTTGTACATTATTAAAAGTAAATCCTTGAATTTCAGGGTCTTTATATATTTTACGAGCTAAAATTTCAATACAAAGTATAAACAAATATGGGGACAGGGGTCCCCCTGTCTAACACCTCTCTTAATATCAAAGTATCCAGTAGATGCGCCCCCAACCCTATCAGGACCATAGTCGACTAAAGTCGCCCGCACAATTACCGATACTACCGACCATTGTCGACTTTAATCGACCAAATTACGTGCTTTTCTATAGGAGCAATATCTTCTGTTCTACTCAAAATATCATAACGAGTTTGGTAGCTATCGAAAGTTCGCTCTTTATAATGGTGCATAATACAGTAGGGGGTACCATAGCGAAATCACACGTAAAACCAATGCAAAGTACAAGTACCGCTATGCGATTGTTTTTGCATGCACACCGCGCGACCGCAGGCGCCATATTGTTCTACATGTTTCTACTGCGTGGTGAATAAAGTCGACACTTCAATAATCATGAGTTCTTCGCCGTCCAGCATGGACCCTGACTCAGATGACACTTTTTGATGACACTTTGGAATCTAGTGTTTCGAGCCAAGAATCCTCAAATTAAAATAATGAAGAAGAATTGTCGAGCTCAGACGGAGAAAATTGTGTTGTACAGGCCCCATCGTGAACTCACGTGAGGGTATGTGGTAGCGGGATACGATGCCGGGGCGTGAGGACGCGCGCGCGACCAGAGGTGGTGGGAGAGCACGGGCTCGCTGCGCATCAGACTTTAAAGTGGCAAACATTCATGTTAATTTCAAACTTCTGCACATTTTTCCAGGAAAATGGTGATGTTGAACAAAGAATTGAATTATAACTGAACACAATTTTTGTGAACCTCAAATAATTTTAAACAATCCTTCAATGCTCAAATTTGACTTGAAGTTGAGCATGCACAAATTGTCGTTTGTGCAGAAATCTGTGTGGGCCTGGGGAGGCAGATATGCAAATTCTTGATGGTCCTGCTCTTTGAATGAATATATAGTCTCCACCCATCTGCAAAATGACGGTCCAAAACCAAATGTAATCAAAACCTTCTGCAAAAAAGTATGTGAAACTGAATCAAAAGCCTTTTCAAAATCAATTATCATCATATCGTCGCTGGGCAATTAAAAGGACAAATTGACGGTATCGATAGCAAAAAACGATACTTACTTTTTTGGAAGAAACAACATTTTGACATTTTGGGCAATAATATTTTTAAAATCCCAAATCCAGTAATCTTGTTTAGTGAAACAGTTATGTAGGCTATAAAGCAATCAAGTCGTTTAATTTGGCCTACGCTCAGTTCTTTTTAACGGAGTTATTTACGCATTTCTGAATTTGCCCTTTTTACATGCACGATATCGCGTCGATAATGGGCATGAAAAAGGACAAAATGCGTATTGCCCTTTTACGCGCATTGATA
Source organism: Echinarachnius parma (assembly GCA_037951105.1). Classification (NCBI taxonomy): domain Eukaryota; kingdom Metazoa; phylum Echinodermata; class Echinoidea; order Clypeasteroida; family Echinarachniidae; genus Echinarachnius; species Echinarachnius parma. Next base: position 26,080 of record JBAMJV010008192.1, read on the forward strand.
ATGCACTGGCAATGCGCGCAACTTGGCGCAATAATGGGCAGCTAAAAGGGCAAATCCCTTTTTGTCCTTCGTATTGCCCATATGATATATATTTTTGATTTTCTCAAAAAGTTGGGCACATATGGGAATTCTAAACATATCATCGGATAGGTTTTAAAGAACTCTATCTGAAAATAAAATAAAAACAAAATCGATATTCGACGATAATATCGGCCATTTTGCCCTTTTTATTGCCCAGCGACGATATATCCAGGTATTTTATTAACTGATGTATGATGAATTATATCATCTATCATTCTTATCGCTTCACCTATATTTCGACCTTTTAAATATCCCACCTGGTCTACAGAAATTAATTCATTTAAAACTGTTTTAATCCTTATAGAAAGCACTTTAGTTAAAATTTTATAGTCAACATTCAATAGAGATATTGGTGTATAATTTTTTATAAATAAGGGATCTTTTCCTTCTTTATAAATCAAACTTATAACTGCCTGATTTTGTGATGAGGAAAGTTCCTTCTTTTCAAAAGCTGAATTTACAGAATCTACTAGTAAATTTCCTATTAATGGCCAAAACAGTATATACAATTCGACACTTAACCCATCATTTCCCGGGGATTTATTAGATGCCATTTCTTTTATGGCTGCAACACATTCTCCGTTTGTTATTTTGCCTTCACATAATGCACACAACTCTGAATTTAATTTTGGCAAGTCCTGAAAAAAATCATCCACAAAATCAACTTCCCCTTCCGATTGAGCATAAAGCTTACTATAAAATGTATATATTTCCTGCATAATATTTTTTTGATCAAAACTTATATCTTCATCAATATAAAGTTTACTAATCAATGTTTTCTTTTTATTAAACTTCATTAATTGAGTAAAATACCCAGTGTCTCTATCTCCACATTCATAGTGTGATGCTCTAGAACGAATTTTAATACCTTCATTTATATAATTATAACAATCCTGTAAGTCTTTTTTTTCCGTTCTAAGTCATCAACTTTTTCCTGGTCTATTCCATTCAACAATTCATTTTCCAACTTCAAAATATCTTCTTCCAAATGTTCAATTCTTTGTTTTCGTTGTTTCGCCTTTTCTTTTGAATATTTTCTACTAACATTGCTAATTTTCATTTTCAAAAAATCCCATAAAACTCTTTTATCTTCTATTTCTATTCGAAATTCTTCTTTTAATTTAATAATTTCCTCTTTAATACAATTAATATATGATTCCCTTCCTCTTACTGGCAAATAAACATTAGCCATTATCAATTTCATCCCCTGAATAATACATTCCATTAAAACATATCTACCATTATTATCTGAAATAACATTTAAAATCTGAATATCTAATTTATTATCTATTAAAATAAGCACCCCTTTACTATGGTTTGTCCCATGACTAAAATATGAACTCCCATTCCATAGCAATTTCCAAGTCTCCTCAACTTCAATTGTACTATATGTTTCTTGTAAAAAAACAATATCTACACCTTTATCTTTACACCACGTACACATTTTTGCCCTCTTTGACTTTTCTCGAATTCCTTTAACATTCAAAGAAAGAAAATTACATTTAATAAAAATATCTTTACCTTCCATAACTACATATTTATATACATATATTCATGTATTATTTTCTCCATATATAAGCTTCTAACAAACGGGCTGGCATAAGCAGGCTCAAGAATGTATAAATGACTCCACAAATAAGCATAGTGGTCGAGATCCCCAACTACGTAGGCAATGCAATTAACACTCACACCCAGCACACACAACCCACACAGTAACTTAACTAAAAATAATTGTAAGATATATACACTAAACATTCCTCCTCTGTGAGGTCTCTATGAGGTCTCCTCCTCCTCCTTACTATATAACACATATAAATTAAACGCATTCATAAACATTTTCTCATATATTGGCGCTGAAATATTTCACAAGTGAAAAAAAAAAATTTTCAAATTATGTTTCATTAAATTTCAATTCAAAATTAACATTTATCCTTCTATACAAAAATTAAATAAGTATTTCATAATCTCGTTTTCTTCCATTTCTAAATAATTCAAATTCAAATTATGTTTCATTAAATTTAGATTCAAGAGTCAACATTTATCATTCTGTAACGATTTGTCGTTTGACGGACAAAATTGTTATGGGATGAAGATGATGGTGATGTAATGGATGTCTGGATGGCCGAGGTTATATAGTTCTAAATCACAATCATAATCACATTCACTCTGTAAAACACGTTCCACAAGCTTCGATGTAAAGATAACAGTTGGCGAGAGTTATTCGGTTATTCGTTTATTCTTCCATAAACAACTTCGTACAATTCCATGACGAACAGGACTAACTATAACTTACTAACTTCGTACTGTAACTTAATAACTGACTAAGAATGAACTAACAACTGCACAAACTCCAGCTCCATGATTATCACTCTACTAATAACTCAGACTTCTACTTCGACTTAATCTCAACGTATATGAACCCCGAGTGAGAGAGATGTCGAGCTTATATAGGCTAGAGGACAAAGTATGACATCTATTAAGACACTAACTAAAAGGTTACTAAATGCAGCAAAGAACAAACTCTAGCGACTTGACATTACAATGGACTTACTTCTTAGAAATACAGTAATCCCTAAACATTACAGAGCTTAAGTTTAAGCTAACGGCAACATCTGAGAGAAGGGTCAACACAATAGAGGGTGTTACTGTAGGTAGGTGTGAAGTTCATGTCTACAGGATTAAAGCATGATTAAAGACAGGGTAACACAGATTTAATGACATCAAAGAGCATCACCGCTCTTGAGAGGGGTGAACGGGTAAACAATGAGTGATTTCAAGTTCGGTGTTTAACGCTGGTGTTAGTGTTTAATAAACACTAACACCGGCCTAAACACCGAACTTGAACTCTTGCAGTGTTAGGAGTTGACCTCTGGAATTTTGCAACTTCCGGTGGCTGGTGTTGTAATTTTATGGAAATGTCGTCTGCTTGAACTGAGCTTCATGGCTGGTGTTAAGGATTTGCGTACAAATTTCCCATTCACTAACACTAGCCCCTAGGGATTTAAGAAATGGTGATTTCAAGTTCGGTGTTAGTGCAGTGTTAGAGCAGAAGTATGTATACGATGAATTCATAATTGATTAGAATTAATGGAAACGATTAATGAACCAATTAATTCGTAGACGGTTTTGAGTCTATAGTCAGCTTGGGTTGACGATCCAACTAAAAATAAACCAACGTACCGTAGGCTACAAGATAAAAACAAAACAAAAAACAATTAGGCAATTAAACAAAGTAATGCTAGAGTCTAAACACAAAACATAACGGAAAAGTTAGATTTTTTCTTTCCATTAGTACTATAATAGAGTACTAGTAGTAGAAGAAGAAGTAGTATAGTTCTAAAGTAGTAGATTGTGGTATATTTTTAAAAATGTATCATTAATAATGTTATCAAATTGACCCTCGTTCATTTGTCAAGTGACCGCCACCAGCCCCCCCCCCCCCCCCTCTTCCCCCGCCGCCAATGATTTAGTGTGAACGTCAAATCAATGAATTAATCATAACGTAGGCTAGTTCGATCTTAATTTAGAATATGATTGAATGCAAATATCGATAATACACGGTCTATAAAGTACCTAGATTTACCGTCTTCTTGAATATTTAGTAAAAAAATCAAACATAATTGAGGGTTTATTATTTTTGTAAGCCAATAGTGATACATTTCTTAATCTACGAGTCTGATCTTGAGTCTAATTTATGGTAATGAATTAGGTCATATGGTAATTACACGTACGCCAAAATAACGTAAACAAACAACGTAATATTTAATGCATGCACAATTATGCAGCTATATTATAGACTTCGCTTCGCCTTCGCTTCGGCATGTACTTCTCCAAGACCAAGTGGACTTTTATTTTACACAGAATTCAATCATAGTTAAATACCATCACCAGCTTGCTGAAAATAGATGTAGCCTCTGACATGGACCTGTCCTGTGCTGTGTCCATCCTTTTCTGTGTAACTGTAAGTCATAATAATTAATGTCAAACTCAAGCTATTTTAGTAACATGAATCTAGAATCTAGATCATAATTAATAGATGTTAACTCGTTAATTGGCCAGAACTAGCAGAAGTTAATACTCTTAATATTTACTTACTAACTTATCTTTTTCTAGTATGCATACTATCTAGTAGATGTAGTAGCCTAGTCTACTAGTACTATAGTTCTAGACTATAGGTATATTCCTAGGAGAACTAGTTAGTCAAGAGCTGACAGGCCGGATAGGCCTACTAAATATAGTCTAGTTTCTTAAGCATAGCATACTCCTGGCCCCTGGGGCTAAGGCTAAGGCTAAGCTAAGTCTAAGATCGAGTAAGATTATAAAGGCTAACAATTTAGCATCATCCGAGACCGGCATGCTAGCCTATTAATTAAGACTAATCCTTACTTAGCCTAGCCTAGCTAGGCCCAGGGCTAGGCTAAGCATAATTAAAGACTTCACTTAGTCAGACTTAGACTTAGTGTTTTAGGCAGCCATAAAGCAAACATTTGTCTCTGTTTATTCCACTTGCACTGCACTGACTGACGCTATATTTACGGTCTTCTAGACTACTCCAGTTCTATATATATTGGTACTGATACTTGATAGTGATATCATGCTGCATGGAATATTGCTTTAATAATTATTCATGTAATTATTATATTATAGTTCGACCGTGCTTGCCTGGCTTCGCCTGGGCATAATTATAGGCCCAGTATGGCAGCCAGTAGGCAGTACGCCTAGACCTAGTCAGAAATAAACTGGACTAAACTAGATAAGACTGTTATAGGTAGCCTTTTTTGCAACTTCCTGGCCGGTTTAATAACAATATATAAAAATAAAATAAAATGTGTCGGAGGGTAATCGACCGAGAAAAAGTCCTACCGTACCAACTACTTCGGTAGTCAAGTAGCTAGCTCCGTGTGTCAAATAATTAAATTGAATTAATTGATTGATTCATTGATTTATGATTGATTGATTGATTGATTGATTGATTGATTGATTGATTGATTGATTAATTGAATTGAGATTGATGGTTGATTGATTGGATTGATTGGTAGATTGACCCGATTCATTCACCATAATTATAAATTATTTAATTCAATCATTGTTTTATTAACTCACTATATTATATTACTGATCACTCACTCATTGATTGGTTGATTGATTGTTAGATTAAATGATTGATGGATAGATTGACCCGATTCATTAACTAGTTTAATTATAAATTATTTAATTCAATCATTGGTTTATTAACTCACTCTGATCACTCACTCACTCACTCATGCATGCACATGCAACGCCGTTAACGGCCACGAGCAGACTAAGAACGCCGCAACTTCTGGCGTAATGCGTCGTGAATGTTCCGCTGCGTATAGCACTGTTCAGCTGCAAATAAATATTTGTCAAAATTCGCGCATGAAACTCGTGACACGTCTTTAGAATTATTCTAATAACAAAAGAAATAATGCAAATGGTATGATTTTACATTTACTAACTGACAGAACTGCATATTATCGTCTCAGATTACCCTGAATTATGAACAGCAGTATCATAAACGTAATGATTGAAATGATTTGAAAAAGGGTTTCGGCATTTTCGTCGGCATTTTAAACCCTTTTTGTTCTTTTTCGCTGGTGTTAGGGCGGTGTTTAGATATCGATAGCACTATCGGTATCGGTTCTCTCAAACCGAACAGCTGATTTTGAGCTCGATTTAAGCAGCTCTTGGAGTAACACCACTCTAACACCAGCCCAACACCGAACTTGAAATCACTCAATGGCATTATAAGGTGAGGGTTAAGTGGGAACCAATTCACACGGTTTAAGTGAGTGGATAAGTTGCTGGTTGGTAAACAGCGCAATAACAAAGAAGTAACAGACTACATACATGGGGACTATTAAATGCATGTATCTACATTCGTAACAATTCTACAGAAAGATTCAATAAGTAGTATTTCAGAATCTATTTCTCTTCCATAACTATAATTGAAAGATCCTGTCGTTATATCTGAATCATTTAATGATCATTTTAGTTCAGTTTTTAATCCCATACAGCCTATTCCTGATGAACCCTGCGACAGCTCATGCCTGGTCCCTGCGTTGAGTGGATTCTCTGTTTCAGTTAGTGAAATACTACCACTCTTGCTCTCCCTTCAATCGAACAAACCGCCCGGACCAGATGGCATCCACCCTAGAGTTATTAAGGAAATTGCCACTGTACAGTTATTGTCCATCCTATTTGTGCTTTATTTAACTCATCTCTCGTTACAGGAATCGTACCCAGCATCTGGAAAAAAGCAAACATAACACCCGTTCACAAACAAGGTGATAGGGAATTGTTGAGTAATTATAGACCTGTTGCTTTAACTTCTGTACTTTGTAAAACATTGGAAAAGATAGTCAGACTCAAAGTTTGTTCTCACATGGACATGTTTGGTATGTGGAATGTGCACCAGCATGGATTCATGAGGGGGAGAAGCTGTGTTACCCAGCTATCCAATATTCTCTATGATTGGTCATCTACTTTAGATAAACCTAGGGCTCCTCGTATCGATGCTGTGTTTTGTGACATGTCGAAGGCATTTGACAAAATGCCTCACTCTACATTACTTGATACTATTGATAGAGATTATAACATCCGGGGAATGGCCTTGAAGTGGCTCAAGTCTTTCCTTGTCAATCGAGAGCAGAGAGTTATGTACCAAGGCACCTTCTCTTCTTGGACTCGAACTTCCTCTGGGGTACCCCAGGGGAGTGTTATTGGCCATTGTCTCTTTAATTTGTTTGTGAATAGGGTGGCCCACTCCATTCAATCTGACATTGTTCTTTTTGCAGATGATATTCTAGTATATAGGTCTATCTATTCAGTTGATGACGAGGTAAGACTCCAGACAAATTTAGATATAATTCATGACTGGTGTACTACACACCAGATGACACTCAATACAACAAAAACAAAAGTGATGCACATTACTCGAAAGAGAATACTTCAACAATACCCAATTTACACAATGAATCATGAACAACTTAATCACATACCCTCTCACAAATACCTTGGCATAATAATTTCTTCTGATCTTAGGTGGAATTTGCATGTAGACTCTGTTGTAGCTCGTGCCAATAGGCTTCTTGGCTTTATTCGTACTATTGCACGGGGGGCCTCCACACAAGCACTCTTTTGTCTTTATAGATCGTTGGTACTCCCTATATTGGAATATGGCATTCCTGCTTGGCACCCTCACACTGCAGCCCAAGAACATAAGCTTGAACAGGTTCAAAGAGCTGCAACAAGAATGGCACTACATCAAAGAATATGTGAGATGTCATACGAAGAACGTCTTTCTCAGCTTCACTGGACTACACTTCAGTCCGGAAGGGATTGTGCCTTATGTGCATATGTGATGAAGTGTTTGTCTGGCACTGTCAAGTGTGAAGCAGTTTTTGAAACTTTACAAATTAATGATCGGCATCCCAATCTTCTTACATTTAAACACCTCCCCTCTAGAACGCAGGTTTTATTCTTATCCCCAAATTGTAGGTTCCCAAGAATTTGGAATTCCCTACCCCAAACAGTCAGGGATGCTGCTGTTCTTTCCCCATTAACATCCTTTTTTACACCAATTAAAAAGGTCGTTCATATCCACACAGTAATATTCAATGCCTAAGTCGGTAAGGATAATGGTGTACATGCATTTCTTCTGGCAAGTTTTAATGTATTGTTTTATTATGAAGGAACAGTATATTTGTAGTGGCTACTTACTTGACTGCTGCTTGTTACATTATTCAGGTTATTGATGATTGTACTGATTAGATTGAACCTTACTGTTATCATTAGTGCACGATTATTATATTATAAAGATAAATTGTTTTTTTTATGAATATAGTACTTATGTTACATTACGCTTATATCGATAAATGTGATAATAGAAGCTAGGGTTTCTGTTATTGTATGATTTTTGTTTAAATTTTTTGAATTTAACCCCACATTAAAATTATAATAAGCTTGCAATGTTTAGGCTTTCTTTTTGTACATTTTGATAGCACCTTGTTTGAATTAGTGTGCCGATTGTAGTTAATTAAAAATGCGATTTATACTAGTGTTTTGGTACTGCTAAAATGAAATATCTTTTAGATTGTTAATTGAGATAATACAAATTAGGATTTGTTTTGTTGCATTACACTGAAATTGAAATTAAATACACCAAGTACATGTTCTTATGTTATTTTAACTACTAGATTATTTGTATACCTTTTAATGATATAATTATTTTGATACTTACTGGAGTTATTGATGGTACGCATGTTACCTCTCATGAGAAGCTATTTTTGGAAATCAATTGCATGTTTGAATTATTACTTTGAAATTGACACATTTTGTTGTAAAATAGTTCATAGGATAAAATAGATAATAATATTATTAAAGCTTGATTATGTTGTTTCATTTTAAATTGGTCACCCACGCTGTAGAATGTAATGATAATTATGATACTAATGATAGTAATGATAATAATGATAGTAATGATAATAATGATAATGATAATAATGATAATAATGATAATGATAATAATAACGATGATAGGTTTAATTGTATAGTAAGCAAATAATTACCGTTGGTGAAGACGATGGGACAATCTATCACTTCCGAGGCGAGCTGGATGTAGCTATCTTTCCGAAGCGAAGCTGAGGAAAGATAGCGTATACATTCAGATCGCCGAGGAAGTGATAGTTTGCCATCGCCTGAAACCAAAAGGTGATTATTTGCTTTATATTCCACATCGGACTTAGATCTAGTCTAGTAGTACTAATAGTAACTGTACTAGTAGTAGTGTAAGCAGGCCTACCCCTAGTCTACTCTAATTACTCTAAAAGTAATGCCCGGCGCAGACAGAGCCGACTCGACTGGTTCACATCGAACTTAGATCTAGTCTAGTGTACTACTACTGTACTAGTAGTCTAAGCAGGCCTACCCCTATTCTACTCAGTCTAAGTACTCAGAATGCCCGGCGCAGACAGAGCCGACTCGACTGGTTGTCATTCCGATCGGCTCAGTTTTCAGTGCCTCGCGACACACATTTTACCAGTCGAGAGACAGTCGGATGCCAGTTGGGGCCGATTCAACACGATAAATCTGCTCCGACCGACCAGGCCCAACTCTAGCCTGATTAAAGCCAGTCGGATCGGGTCGTGTCGGCTCTGTCTGCGCCGGGCTTAAGTCTAACTTCTAAGTCTAAGTACTGTTACTACTACGTTTGATCTACTTACCAACAATGACTTGTTATTCCAATTTCGGTAACAGGGTAATTCCAAAAGCTAAAACGCGAAATGTAAACTCCAAAAAAACAGTTCAAAAGTCAACAAACGCGAAAATAGAGTCTCCCCAACGCTTGGTCTAGCGCTTTCAAGTCCACGTCAGACAATTCGTTAAAAAGTATGCTTCCAGCATCGCAATAATCTTGGAACACTTTCAGGCTGAACTTAAGTTGTCGCTTTGTATTTTTACTTTCACTCTCAAGCAAAAAAGTGTCCATTTCAGCTTCGTTAAAGAGCTCAAATCTTACGCCGCCATAGTAGAGCAACAGAACAAGCAATTAACAGCAAACGGTGCATGTATGTAATGCATGTACGATACACATACAGTGCACTGTGCAGTGCATGCAGTGTACTAGTATTTCCGTATACCGTATGCATGTACAACGAATACAATTAAATTTGTAATTCGCGCGCATAGAGTTATCGCGCCGGTACTGAATTTGAGTGGCCACACACTCCACGTTAAATTCAATGCAACCGCGGAGTGTAGATAGTACTTTACCAATTATCTAGTGAGTGCAACGCACTTTCGCCCAAGATATCTACACAGTGTAACGAAGTTTTCTTCTCCCATCAATGATGGGCGAAACTATGTTTCATCACGTGATTAACTTTTGACCAATCGTAGAGCAAGATTCTTAGTATGTGGAATATAATACTTAATATAGTTCGAAATTTTGAAATGGTTGTTGATAAAATTATTATGATATGACTCTCAATATTTGTGTTCATGCAATATAATTAATGGACTATTATTTTGCCTTGATTAGTACTTGCTTTTGACATTTTTGTAAATTCTTGCCATTTAATGTAGTTTAAATTAGTAAAAGTGATTTTAAATTGTCATAATGTATTATACATGTTATATCTTATCTGTCATGTATTATATCCCTATCTCCTACTGCTTCTCTCATTATCCCATCTATTCTCTTTCTCATCTTCTCTCCTTTTGCCTTTCTCCCTTCCCTATTCTTGTTTTCCGCATCTCGCTCTCCACTCACTTGCCCTTACTTTCATGGTGTTTTTGATGTACATATGTTAATGCTTTCAAATGTTGATGTTATAAAGAAAAAAAAAATTATTATGTATTGATTAATTGTTATAAAATTACTATATATTGCAATATTTAAATATTTATGTACAAGGCATCCCTGGTGGCCTCCCCAAGTTGGCAGGAAAGACCCATGGGTCACAGAAATTCAAGATTTCTTTTTTCCTGCCAGGCAGCTTGGGGAGATTCACCAGGGGTGCTTTTATGCTTTTATGTTTTCTGATCGTTTTGTAAATTCACTATTCATTTTGTATCATACATTGTACTTTATTTTGAAATGCCGAATAAATAATAATAATAATAATAATAATAATAATTTAAAAAAAATAAATAAAAAAAAAATGAAATAATAATAATAAATACAATTCAAATTCAAATTATGTTTCATTAAATTTAAAATTCAAGAGTTAACATTGATCATTCTACAAATCTTTTTCTCTTCCAAAACAAAAACAAAAAAAAATTATAATTTCTCATTAAAATTCAAAAAGAAAGAAAGATTCGCCCAAATCTCCTATCTTCCCTCTCCCCCATTTTCTAATCCCAGAACTATACAACACAAAATTACCCAAACATGCTAGAGAATCGTTGTTAACATCATTCTCATCGTGATCATCATTTTGTATCAATACTTTCACATTATTGACACCACACATTCATTATTGTTTATCACCTGACTTAGTAAATACAGTACATGCCGATGCAGTGTTATATTTTGGTATAGTACATGTCAATATTACACCCCTAGCCTGCAAGCTGGGGCGATTGTCAAGGGCGATTGCCCTTGAACTTAGCTAATAGCTAGATCAATATCACGGAGTCGCAGCGTTTGATGCATAGAAATGTACGTTACTACAGAAGCGGCGATAGTCTTGGCCTACCAGCGCGCTTTTAGCCGGAGTGGGCCGACTGCTTTCTTAGCAACCGGCGCTGGATCACAAATTGTTCGCTCGCCTGACATTGTTAAGAGCCATTATATATACCCATGGCAATAAATAATTATAACATCACACTTCGGTACTATCATACCATCGTCTGTAAATGTGGGTACTATGAAGTATCCGACTAGTCGACCTCTATTAGTGCGTTGGCCGTGATTGAATTCCTTTATTGTATCATGTTTATACAAAGAATACATTCGTTGTTGCCATGTCGAAAAAGCTTTTAAGAATGACATACGTTTGTCATTACCCAAATTTGAGTTTCGCCACTGAATATTATCATTTACTCATATAATATAACGGGTGTTTCTGTGAGCGAGTGAAACGGATTTTGACAGTCAAATAATAAAACAATTGTTAAATTGTTTTAAATTTAATTGTGATTGAATTCCCTTTGTTCAATCGTGTTTATACAAAGAATACATTCGTTGTTGCCATGTCGAATAAGCTTTTAAGAATGACATACGTTTGTCATTACCCAAATTTGAGTTTCGCCACTGAATATTATCATTTACTCATATAATATAACGGGTGTTTCTGTGAGCGAGTGAAACGGATTTTGACAGTCAAATAATAAAACAATTGTTAAATTTGTTGTCGGGAAAATCACGGCACATTCCTACCCTCGGGACTTCAAATGCTAAAATGCCTTGGGGTGCAATATTCCGTGCTATACCCTCGAACGCCATTTAACAACAGTATAGTACATCATAATACATAATAATACATATTCAATAGTCGCATCGTAATCATTTGTCTCAATAATTTCACATTATTGTATACATTATAATAGTTTCTCCTTAAAATTCAAAGTGAAAAACATATATCAAATTATTCCTTTTCAAATCTCATCAGATCTCTCCCCTTCGTTAATGGCTTCTCATTTAAAGTTAAAACATTCAACGAACTGCCAAGGTATATATTTTCTCAAACATTTCATACAATTATATTTTGCCTCTTGTATCACTTCAATTCAAAGTTCAGTAATGTCATTGTCTTTTTCAATTCTTGAAAGTTTATCTTATTTCTCCCATCGTCTACTTTCTCGTGACAGTTCTTTTTCTTTTGCTTCTCCATTTTATTTAAATTGTACTGTGTATAAATGTTCTCAGCATCGTAAATAATTGTATTGGCTGTCAACATTATTTCCAAAGTGTTTCTGCTTAAGTTCACTTCAAAGTTGTTGTCATTCAAAAAGAGCTGTTTAAACTAAAGAGGGCGCTTTCAAAAACGCATTTGTTTAAACCATTTTAAATAAAATATTGTGCATGTGATGTTTTGTTGAAAAAGTGATTATATAGAGAGATAATCAACCACTATTTAAAAACCTCTTTTGTATTTTTTTGAAAAGATGAAACATTTATTATTTTTTGTTTTAATTATCGAATAATTGTGGGGCCCCACATTTATTACAAATGGCTATGTTTATGGATATTTTAGCCATTTCTGAACCGATTTCAATCAAATAAAGTTTATTCTGTTATTCAAATTGTATACTCTTTCAGATTTGACACTTAGTTTGTCATTATCTCACAAAAAATATTTTGTGTAGCGCCCTCTATACCAAAACTCAACCATCCCTTTAAGCAACAAAGTACAAGGTGTGAAAATCAGAGAAATATACATAATACAATCATAGAATACAACATACGAAGTATAACATAAGGTGTAATCAACGGCACCATGCGACTTATTTCATTTTTTTACTAATTATTAAGGTATCTATTTGTGTATTTTATCATTATGTATAGTACTCATAAAATTAAATATGTAATTAAGCTTCATGAGAGAAATACACGAAAATAATAATATAGTGTATTCAAAAATTAAGAGAAAACAGGCTAATCATAAACACGGATATTGTTTTAATCAACTCATTCTATGAGCAGTATAATCAATAATAAACATACAATTATCCATAGTGTAGCATAATGAGGAATTATTACATTACAAATTATGGCGAGTGTCTACAGAATCAGCATTATCAAACATTATAATAGAGAGTGTCTCAAAAATAGCATTATTAAAATAAATTGCTAACCAAATTTAAAATATTAATATTTATATATTGTGAGGCATTAATTTACTTACAAATGGTGACAAGTAAACGTACAAATAAACATACAGTTCAGGGCATTTTCGTTCACATTTAAAATAATCAAAAATATTATATTTAATCCATGCTGAATGTATCATTATATGAATTATTACATAGATTATTTATATAATATTGACTGGCCTTGAGTGGTATATCAGAAATATTGCATTCGCTAGGATCATATTGCACGAGTCGAAGACGAGTGCAATATGATCCTAGCGAATGCAATATTTCTGATATATCACGAAAGAACAAGCCAGTCAATATTATTATTATTATACATATACTATCCAGAGCAAAACATTTATAAACAAAAACATGCATCTTAATCAGTCTTGTTCAGTGAAGAAGACCAATGCATTGAATCTCAAATTACTGATTATACATTTTCAACCCATGAAGGGCCATTTGGGCGGACTGTAGCAGAGGTGCGTACACGTATTCATACGTCACAATTAGATACGCGCGAAGCCATTATTGCGTCATTAATAAACGCGCGTATGAATTTGCGCACTTCCGCGCTGGATATGATAAACAAATATACCATGCACTGAGAGCCTCTAGTTGAAATTATGGATTCCGAGGTGACAGGAAAAGCACTATGTTCTGAGGGTCGTAGACCCGAAGAACATAGTGCTTTTTCTGTCACCGAGGAATCCATAATTTCACTAGTGGCTCGAAATAATGCATGATATATTTGTTTTATATCCTTCGCATAATCATAATCATCGCAAAAACAAATGATTTCAATTCAATTAAAGAAAAATATAAAGAAAAACTAAACATTGAGCATGGAACCATCAGTGCACTGACTATGTTCTGTTTGTGACACTGACCCCCTTTGCGCAATAGTCCTAGCGCAGAGCGCGTATTGCGCTATCTTTCCATTCATGGTTACGCGCCTTAACAACTAATGCGCACCCAAATGCAAAACGCGCGCATCAAAGTGAATAATTAACCTGCTTTACATACTACACACGTGTAATTGTATGGAGAAAATACATTACAAAATACAGCTAGTGCAGTGCACACCGCGGCCGATTGTTCAATGACGAATTAGTGTCACGACCACAGAAGGACAACGATGCACAATGTGCACCATTGTCGTAATTTTTAAATTCGAATACCGCTACGTTATACATGCAATGCATCTCTAGAAAATTCTTTGGAACTTATTGATATTCACGGGTGAAAATATGCTGTATTTCTTTTTAAAAAAACTTTTTGAGAAATCTCGTCGAGCATCTTTCGCAAGCTAAAACAAGAACTCTGCTCGCAGGGAAGTTTTATAACACGCATCTCTATGGGCTCAATATGATCACCCGGCGTATATGACGTCATTCATGGAATAGCATTTACTATTCCATGAATGACGTCACGCATAGCACATTTTTCTCCATGGACATTACTGGACATGGACATTATGTTTGGTCACATGACGCTATGTAGACCAATCACTGTACAGGATTTCATTCATGTAGGATATAATATTTATTATTCAGCCCAACGTACAGGTCTATGGAGGAGGTATGTAGTAATATCGTCTGATAACGTGTATGTATATGGAGGAGTAGTAATATCGTCTGATATTGCACTCGCAATACACATTTGTAGAGCTACATAATACACGTTACGATGGTAATATCATAACAATAATGAACGCTATGACTGACAAACCCGAGACGGAAAAAAAATACATGATTTATTGAATCGGAAAACTAGCCTGTATGTGTAATAATAAATAATATCATTATCACGTAATAAAATCAACTAAAAAGTATATAAATTCAAATTTTACCGCTTTATAGCCAATTATAATCATATTCATATGTCAAAAACTAACTATAATAAGACAATTAACCAGATTAGATAAGTTAAAAATCATGATAATCCTTTCAATTACACATTATAAGGGCTATGGGTCCATGCAAATTATAGTGTTTTTTTATATTTATATAATTATCAACCAAAATACACATCTTAGGGATACAAATATAATATTTAATACGATATTGTAACAAAATAGGATTATATTTTGTGTAAAGATAAGTTATTGTTGTGTATTAGGAATGATTTAATATGAGTAGTCCACTGGTTGTAGATTATACTAGTTTGGACTATTATATTAGAATAGAAGTTATAATGCTTTAAAAGTAAGAGGGCAGCATAGGAATATTTATGAGGCGTATTAAATATCACATGAATATTCATGAGTTATGCTTCTCGTGGTAGCGAACGAATAGACCGGCAGCTCAGAGGTCTTTTGTGCATCGAAAAGCGTACTGATTGTTGAACATATGAATATTTAGAGGAGAATGTAACAAAACCAACAATATGAGTCTCCTGGGCTGTACCCGGTAGTAAAGAGGTCCTTTGCGCCTCCAAAGTTTGGCCCCTGGGGTTTGTGCGATGCTTCTATTTTGTGGCGAAGTACCGTGTCTAAGATTGGTACCTGCGGGGTAAGCGAGATAATTACAAAAGGATCAGTGGTCCGTATCAGGCCTTCTTCTGAAATTTTACCTTGGCCGTTTTAAAAGACAAAATACACTTCGATGAATTGGGGATTATACCAAAAACCTCTTGCAACTTAACAAATATGTCTTACAGATTACAGAATACATATTGGATACAAATATCATCCGTTAAATTACCCTGCAGATGCCTCTGAATATTGAAAATCGACTCGCAAAAGTTATGTTTTAAAAACCGGAGCTTCCACATTTCCCTACGTCATGTACGTAGAGTGAATACAATCGCTGCACAAAGTCAGACAAAGGGCAATTATGTGTGTATTGGGATCCAAGCTGCATGTAGAGGGCAATACTGCCCGATTACGGACCAGTGACATTTACCATGGTAATTAGCATAATTGGCTCTAACTCATCCATGTCAATATGCTAGAATTACATACAAATCAACACAACGTAGCATAGTACACATGCCGCCCTTACACATTCAACCGTAAAGCAGATCTAGAGATCAGTGGAACTAGGCTGGTCCTGGGTCATGATCGTGCTCTCGGCCACAGTTCACAGTTACGTTGTGCGCATGTGCAATACTACGGTCAAGTGAAAAGGACGTGTAGGCCTATTCATCGAATTGAAAGGACTTGTTATTCTTGTTAGTTGTTACATCGATTAGAAATTCCTTGACATGGTTGTAAAATTGTTCTCATGAAAGAGAACAAAAGATATCCCATGACAACCATCTGCCACTCTAAACATGACTGCACAGAGTAAAGGCTCTATTGATACATTTCTCCATCCCAAATGACATTTGTCATCCCCCCCCCCCATGCGCTCATATATTGGTTCCTCTGCATTCGGCTATTTACTTTAGTTTTCATCCCTGTATATTTATACACGGGTGTTGTTGTGAAATTCATTTGATAGTGGAAGCCATGTCTGATCTGGTTTTGGTGATGGTGTTCATTCGAATGTATTTATATGGCCTTTGGCATATTCAAACGTGCTATCAATATGTATTCAGTAATCTGTAAGACATATTTGTTAAGTTGCAAGAGGTTTTTGGTATAATCCCCAATTCATCGACGTGTATTTCGTCTTTTAAAACGGCCAAGGTAAAATTTTCAGAAGAAGGCCTGATACGGACCACTGATCCTTTTGTAATTGTCTCGCTTACCCCGCAGGTACCAATCTTAAACACGGTACTTCGCCACAAAATAGAAGCATCGCACAAACCCCAGGGGCCATACTTTGGAGGCGCAAAGGACTTCTTTTCCACCAGGTACAGCCCGGGAGACTCATATTGTTGGTTTTGTTACATTCTCCTCTAAATATTCATATGTTAAACAATCAGTACGCTTTTCGATGCACAAAAGACCTCTGAGCTGCCGGTCTATATATGCCTCCTGCCATGAAGTGGTCAAGAGGAATGTATCTTTTAGTTTGTCCAGGGCCCTGTTGCAGAAAGAGATCAAATTGATTGTAAGCTACAACTGATCGTAGTCAGAAATGTGTGCATTTCAACCAATCAGATTTGCACATTTCGAACACATGATCTGACTTACAATTAATTGTAACTTCCAATCGATTATATCTCTTTCTGCAACGGGCCCCATATGTCTATGGACTGTCCTGTTCTCATAATCGTGTTCATATCTCAATGATCTAAGAACTATGAAACTTAGATCTTGAGAGTCAATATAGGGCCTAAATTTGTTATCCTAGTAGGATCTTCTTCAGAGGCTAAATAACAATCTTATATCTTATTAGATTGGGGGGGGGGGGGGTTATTAGGTCATAACCATTATTAAGTTGAGGGATATTTTTATATTACAGCAGGTTAACTTGCCTTTTCAATTATCGTTTATTTACCGTTCAAATTCCTTTTTATTCTCAATCTGTATTTCTGAACTTATTTATAAGTTAGACACTGTGCATGTATTTCAGTTTTATCGTTTTATGTTATTTTTTTATTTTATGGTTTGTTCCTTTTCCCCCTCATATACACCGTGAATTTCTTTTTATTTTGATATTCAATGAATTGTAGGAAGTTGTGCATGATTTGCCGGTCCAAGAGATGGAGTTCTCCCCGGGATCTCATAAACTGATGCTAAGACTAAACAATGACGTTGCCAGGTGACTTGAGTAACTTTACCATAACCATGAAAACAAACTGTCCTTGTTGATGGGAGACTTTGGTCTTTGAAGGTTTTCTATCTTGGTTTCTCTTGGTTATCTAGTCTACATGACAACTTTCTTATCTTCTACAGTATATGTCAAGTTACTTTGACAAATGGGAAACTTTGGCTTTCCATCTCAGGTTTCTTTTGTATCTTTCAACTTTCCTAGGAAGCTCTCGGGTCAATTCAACCCTTTGATATTCAGCATGCTCCAGGGGGGAATGTAGAACTATTAGTCAGGCTGCCAAATGAAGCTGGAAGGTATAATTATGATATATTTAGTAAGTGAATGCGCTTTAGCGGTGGAGCACTTTGGGCACTAAGGCTTTCTTTCTTGTTTACTCTTGTATCTTTCAACTTTCCTAGGAAGCTCTAGGGTCTATTCAGCCCTTTGATATTCAGCATGCTCCAGGGGGGGACATAGAACTATTAGTCAGGCTGCCAGATGAGGCGGGAAGGTATTTAATTTATTGATTAATTGACAACAAAGTTCTCCACAAATGAACTTACCATAATTGCCCCATTAAATATCATCGATTTCATGATCATCATTTGTACACATTTATACAAAGGTTTTGGTTATTTCTATAGAAAACCCATTGAAAAATAAATAATTCAGAAATGACATTTGCATTACTGTAAGCCTATCAGTTTCATCAGTGTCATAATCACCAATCAATTAAAAAAGGTTATATTTTCAGAAAGCTTAGAACAGTCTTGCAAATAATGTTTATCCCAGGGTATTAAAACTATGTGAGGATGCCAATAGCAGTGCCATTAGCCTAGAAATGTACTCATATTGTTAATTGAATCATTAGAACTCAATAGTATCTTGTATTCCATTTCCCTCTTGCAGAGCTACCCTCGAGGGCCTGTCGCCTAACATCGACAAGTTCATAGGTCATCACAACACAGGGGAGGTCAGAGGGGTCATCGTAACGGTGAAAGCAAACGGAGAGGTCAGTGAGGACGGTCATCCCTACGATTTCTTCTCCCGTTACTTCGCTCCGTGGAACGGCATTCCGGAAGATCCTGTTACAGGTAAGTAACTTATAGTGCATTTTATCCAGCAGTATAGTATGGTTGGACTGATTAGGGATGACAGTGTATTTCCTTATGTTTTAAAGGATTTTCCCCTCCTGTTTTGTAGTGTTTTGGTCAAATTATTGGGTGGGCACATGCCCCCATGTCCTCTCACTGTAGCTTTGCCACTGATTGTATCGTTATATGGACGGGGGGGTGTTTCACAAAGATTCTAAGTTTAACTTAACTCTTAAGTTGGACCTAACAACTATGGAAAGTTTATTATCTTTATTTGTTCAATTGTTAAACAAGTTCTTTAAACAGGCCTAACATTTTGATAAAAATCATTAACATTCTCTTTTATCAAAGAGACTTCAAGTTATTGATGTAAAATGTTGTTGAAAGTTTCAAATATTCACATTTTGAGCTCTTGACTATCTCTAATTTCGAAGCTACAAATGGCTTTCCATAATTTTTAAGTCCAACTTTGTGTTAATAAAGTTCGACTCGGGATCTTTGTAATACACCTCCATGGTGTGGCAAGATTAGTGGAGTGCATGCACCCTCTCCAATCCTGGGATCCTGAGTCAGTACCCAGTGTATGCAAATTACGTTTGTCATTCAGCAAGAAAATGTATCCACTTCACTGCTTTCTACCCAGATGTATGAATTGGGAGCCAATAGGATGTAAATATTTATACAACTGTACACCATACATGTAGTACCACCATATGGCTGTAAAAATGCATTCAGAGTACACAGTGCACGATATGTGCAGAAAGATTGTGAGTGTGTCCAATGACTAGGCTAATAATAACATTGTAAATCATTAATTTAGAGATTTACTAGAAATTATCTTTTGGCCACCAAATTTCATTGATGCTTTAAACCACTGGCCAGAATTGGCAACCAGATATAACAGAATTTTGAATGTTTTTCTTTGTTCGGGGCCACCAGATTCAGATTTTGGGTCAGTAAAAAGTTAATTTCTGGCATTGCCTGATCCCATCTTGACGGAGATAGATGCCCTCTGTGACTGCGGTCAAGATTCCTGATGACTGATGCAAATTGGCAATTTCAAACCCAGGGCCCCGTTTCACATGAAATGGTCTTATCTCCATACGTACACAACCTTGGTATAACTTTGACATATACGGCAACACATGTCCTTTGTGATCGGAACAAACGGCATCCGTATGTCCGTAGATCAGTCACAGTCACGTGACAGTTAAGACAGTTAAGACAGTTAAGACTTAGCTAAGACCCTTTCATGAAATGGGCCCCTGCATACTATTGTGTCGTTTAAATTTTCAACTGATCTTTGTTAACTCACCACAGGAGCAGCACACACAGTCCTGTCAGACTACTGGGGCAGAGTCCTGGGGAAGGACACTATGTTTGGTAGGTACAAGTATAACATTAGCCCTTCAAAGATTTGTATCTGATTTGGGTAAAACATGCATTTAAAAAAAAAAACTCAATCATTTTCTGGATTAGTCCTGAATAGAAAAATGAGTTATTCTGTGTTGATAAAACTAGGAAAATGTTTCAGGTATATTTGTACAGTATACTTTAATATGTTTTAGTATGTTTATTCTCCATTACAGCTTGTTATTTTTCAAAAAGATGTCTTTTACAGCACATTCTTTTAGTCTGTATCCTCATTCTAAGTTACTTTGCTTTTTATGTTACTAGATTTTTAACTAACACCTACTCCTGTTAAAATTGTGTGGATTTTCAATGATACAGTTAAAAATCAGTAGTTGTTAAACAAAATTTGTTTAAAGCTCTCCTTTTCTCTCTTTTTGTTTCCCATAAAAGCTCGCCAGTGTTCAAAGCGAGGAGGTGATATGAGGATCACCCTGCTGGGAGATGGTCGGGTGGAGCTCGCTGGGAAAGCTTCTATCGTCATTGAAGGGAAGATCAACTTATGAAAACAGACCATACAAACAAAATATATTCTTGTTTTACAAAAAGTTATTATAGCACTACCAAGTCATTGATTGTGATAGTCAAACCTGTCCGTGTGGCCACCTGTAAAAAAAAAAGCCCCCTACTGGAAGATGATCGGATGGAGCATTGAAGGAAAGATAATCTTTTGCTGACCAAACAACAAAGATATATTCTTGCTTTACAAAAAGCTATTATATAGCAGTATAGCACTATTATTTCATTGATTGTCACATACTTTTGGAACGATATTGCAACTGTGGTCTAAGCTCATCATGAACCATCCCATCACCATCATCATCATCACATATCATCATCATCATCATCATCATCATCATCACCATCATCATCATCATCATCATCATCATCATCATCATCGTCATCGTCATCATCATCATCATCATCATCATCATCATCGTCATCGTCATCATCATCATCGTCGTCATTATCATCATAATCATCTTCATCTTTGTCATCAATCACCTCAGTGGCGTAGGGTGGTTTGGCAGAAGAGGAAGGTGAAATTTGGGGCACATTATATATAAATGTAATGATTCTTTTAAAGAATTGTTACCCTAATTTTTGTGTATTGTTTGTCAAATGAATACTGTGCCCCTCCCCTGTAGCTATGCCACCGAGTCATTCGTCAACATAACATTCCAAAGAAAGTTACCTTCCTGCTACTGTGAAAAAATTGTTAGGAAAATGTGGCTGAAGATGTAGCTTTCGTTCTTTCAGTTTGTTTACATTATTGCATAATTGTAAAGCAGACAAAGATATATTTTGAAATAAAAATTTGGATAACAAAATATTTTCAATCTGTGTGACCCATTGCAATATTTTGAGTGAGATAGTCCTGGGGGGTGTTGCATAGAGAGTTGCGATCAATCAAAAAGTTGTGATTAAGCGCAAGTAAGAAAATAGTCTATCAGAGTTGCGCATTTAGCCGCATTTTGTGACTTGCGATTAATCACATTTGCTATTGATCGCAACTATCTATGCACCACCCCCTGTAGTATTTCCATTATTTTCAAATCCGGTTGGTTATCAGTTAACCCAATGCTCGAAATAAGTAACACTGGCCTTGGGCTACAATAAATGGCTTTGGGCAATACAATTTGTTATCAATGCAAAATTGAATTTGCCCTAATGGGTTATCAGATGCAACTTAATTCAAATATTTGTCTTTGTATGTGGAAACTAGATACATATTTCAGGCCACTATCATTTGAAAAAGTTCTTGTTTTACTTGCCCAACTGGGCAAAAGGATAACAAGTTAATTACTTGCATTTTAACTGATATCAATATAGAAAATACTGCTGAAAACTGATATCATTACTTTACTCTTGTTTTAGGAACATGTGCAATGCCCAACATGTCATTAAATTGTTGATCAACTCCTCGAGTGCCAAGCTCGCATTTTTGCGAGTTACAATACACACAATTGCCATAGAACATTCAAATCCCTGACATTAATAAACTAGAAGGCTTCATATTTTCATGACTTTTCTACAGATGAAAACAAGTCGATCACTGTAACAAGAGATTTGAGTAGTTTACTCATGTACTTGAGATATACTGGCAAAATGATTTGTTTTGATGTAAACATCAATGGCCTACATTCATCACTTTGACATACAACATGTAAACCCAACATTACCAAAAGAAAACAAATTCTGATAACAAATTCTCCATTTTCAGTAAAAAAGAGTCAATTTATTGGTTCATTATAACAATGAAAATTGGCACATTAATGTAATGGAACCATACATATGTATATAAATGTACAATAATCATATCATCATCAATTTGTACTGTTTTTACAGATCTATGGTAGTGTGAGGAGCATATAAGAGTGTTAATAAATAGAATATAGAATATTACTCTCATTGCATTGCTCTTAACAATGATAATTCATTAAAAACACAACAACTTGCCATATTCTTTGAAAATGCTTAATATCAAACAGGTTAACAGAAAAATTGTTAATGTGCATCAATATTAAAGGGACTTAGTAACATTGTCCAAATCCTCAAAATAAAATTTTCATTCTAGCGGTTCCCTCATATCTTGTTGTATTCGTATTAACAATAAAATCATGAGACAGGTTTCGGTTTTTCTAATTTCCCTTTCATTACAAAGATATGTATGATTGAAGTATTCAGATAAGAAAAACTCCGGGCGAGTTTTTCTTCCGTGTACAAAGTGAGTGCAGTGAGTTACTGAATATCAATTTGCATTTTCGCTCATTACTTGGCCATACAATGTCCATTTGACTTGAAATTTTCACACAATACCCTGTGGACATATGAGATAACAACAATATACATTGCATCAACCATTCATCACTTTTTGCACATGTCAACAAAGTTACTAGATCCCTTTAACCTAAACAAACAAATGATACCAGTATAATGTGCAAAATAAGTGCAGTAATAGGGTATACAAATTATTACATTTACAATATCTAAGAAATTCCACATTTATATCAAAATGGAAGGGGGTAATTTTGTGGATTAGTAGGCTTCTAACCATTAAAGTGCTTTACTGCTGACGTACATTTGTATGTGACCGGCTATAGCAAATCCCAGCACTTGTCAGTAATTCATTTTTTGAAGAAATGGGCATTTTAAGTTCACTCAATGTGTGTAAAAAACCTATGATTGTAAAATTGAAACAATCATATCTTTGTTAAGTATTGACCAATTTCTTGGAACAAAGCATCTAATGAAAGCTTGTGATGAGGCCTTGTAATGGTATGAAAATCTACATTTTGATTTTTACTGACAAGTGCTGGGTTTTGCTATAGCGGGTCACATAATTAAACATACAGGGACTAGTCCCAATGGTTTAACACCTCTATTCTACTTGACCATCGGGAATATACATTTATAGAGCTGTTATTAATTACTGGAAAATAAAATAAAGGGGAGAACATTGGTGAAAAAATGAAGATAAAGCACTTTCAATAGCAAAATATACAGAGCATGTCTATGTAGCACCTGCAGCAGGTACAGTATGTACATGCACACCAAGGCTGTACACATGCATAACAACTTGTAGAGTGGCAACTCATTGTAAAGAGCTCTTATAAGAAGGTATATTTAATAGCTGGTTCCAACTCATATTCTTGTTTTTTCCCCCATCATATTTGACCAGCTTTAGCAAAACCCGGCACTTGTCGGTAATTCATGTTTTGAAGAAATTGGCATTTTAGAACAAAGCATCAAATGAAAGCTTGTGATGAGGCCTTTATAATGGTATGAAAATGCAGGGTTTTTGCTATAGCCAGTCATTACAGTATAACAAGAAACCTTATAATGATTATTTTCATGAAGCCTAGAAAAGCAAAAAGCTAGAAAAGCAAAGAGCTGCTTTATGCATATGCCCAGTCATCAAGTACTATTCACTTTACAATGTACAGGAAGTTTCAGAACAATAACTATATTCTGTTTGAAAAAGGAAAGAAACACATTGATAACATTATTTCAAATTACAAAATAAATCCAAATTCCACATTACGTTTCACTAAGTTAGCTGTGATCTCCACCACGGTGGAAATCAACTCAACCATTTTAATAGCTTTCGTCAACATTCCATGCCCTGTTAACTGCCCCCCGAGACCTAGTGGTATTATAGAGATAATCTCCTCCTGTTACACGCAGTAAACCGATAAGAACGGTGTAAACGGTGATACAATTCTACTAGAGGCACGAATCTCTCAACCTCTCCTCAGGCCTGAGAAGCGGTTATTTTCTAACTTGGGTGAAACGTAATGATAATAAATTGTACCCCTTTTTTTTTACAGAAATGTACATTATATGTTATATGTATTGCTTAAATAATACTGGCATTTAGTTGCATTTTCTTTTCGAATGAATTTACAGAATTTACTGAAATTTGAAAATGACAAAGAATAGATACAAATCACATCATTGAAATTTGAAAATAAAACAATAACATTTGGACATGTATTTTGACTGTCTGATACCGACATACACATGTAGGTCCGTATTCACAAAGGAGGTTTGTACAAACCATGGTTTATCCATGGTCTACATCTATGGAGTGCTGATCGTATACAAGTAAAACAATTTATAATTTCTAATGATATGACTGTTGGTGGAATTTGCTGGTTAGCAAGCGCTAACCAGCAAATTTCACCATGTGAGAAGACAAACGTTTATTTGGTGCATTTTGTAAATGTGTACCATTAACATTGTTAACAAGTAAGGAGTTTACATTCTTTCTCCATCAGTTTACAAATGGCACTCCATAGATGTAGACCATGGATAAACCATGGTTTGTACAAACCTCCTACAAACCTCCTTTGTGAATACGGGCCATTGACTTTGTTAGATTTCTTTGATTTTTCTTCAACTCATAACATTTCCTACAATGTAATCATCATTTGCAAGAATCGTAGGCCTTTTTGTAACTGGAATCGACTCATGAAGCTACCTCAAAATGTTAAGCATATAAAGTTAAGTAGGTACCTTCATTACCTTCATCACCTTCATCACCTTCATTAATTAATATTAATCAGAAATTGATTATTTAAAAACTAGATGGATCTTCGACTGCGCGCAGTCAAAAATTATGCCTCCGCTATCACGCAATTTTTATATTAAGCCAAAAATTAACATGCACTGAATTAATTATAGCTGGCCGATTGACTTCTTACTTAGCAACCGCTAGGTCACAAGTTCTGGGCTTGCCTGACAATTGTTTAGAACTATTTCTTATGTCAATTAACAGCTGTGACGTGACACTTTGGTACTCTTTTATCTCACTAGCATTTTTTTGAAAACTGACTCAACATTTTAGAGTATTTCAATGCATATCTAGTTTTGCTATTTTCATTTCATATACATGTACTTCCCTTTTTTTCACAAGGTTGAAAATGTCAAATTCATTTTGGGCTTAATTTCTCTTAATAGGCAACAGTACTTTTCAAATTTTTCAATAATTATCCATTTTTGTCATGATTATATACAACATTAATACAAATTCAATAATTAATCATTAACACCCATGTACAAATATGCAAATATTTCATTTTAAATAGTTTTGTATAAAAATTCTGTACACGTACTGACTATAATACAAATACTGATAAGTTGTACATTTACACCAAAGTACTGCCTTAACTAAAAATATGATATATAGTTTGTGTGACTGATTGTGGATGGTTGTAGTTCTGTGCATTGGAAACTGATAGAATGTGTCACCACACTTTCTCTAATCTTTGGAGGTTTTGGAAGGAGATATTCAATCAGAAATTATTGGAAAGCATTTCTAATATTGAACGCTAGCTAGAGTTCTGATTCATACATTTTGAACTAAGTTTCATTGAGCCGACAATTCTTGCGATGCTCAGAATTTTCTGATACTGAGCATACAGATACACTGCCTACAAGAGGTTCATATAAGGGCCCTGTAACAAAGATTTACAAATTTATTATTTCATAGAACTAGTTATTTATCTTATGATATGGAACCTTAGTTGGGACAGAAATTCTTATTCTTGGACGGTAAGCTAGGCTTCGCTCTAAAATGAATGACTCTAGAATTCTTCAAGTTGAACATTTCACCATAGCTCAACACGCTGGCTAGCATACAGTTAAAAATATGCTGATGCAAGGTCCCGAGGATAGGACAGAATTTCTTCCAAATCTTGGATGGTAGATTAGAGTATTTTACTCATTGGCTAAAAAAAAAATACTCAAGAATTCATTAAGTACATGTAGGTGACTTAGCAATTGGGGATGTTCCAAATTGAGCTTTTTATACTCGTAGTCTTTCCCGTACCAATGTTGGCACATAAGACGGCGCCTATCTCCGTTTCATTAGCCCTAGGCCACACGTCTACTAAATGTAGCGAAAGTTACAGAAGGGGGCCAGTCCTCTGGTAACTCGTGTGATTAACTTTCCCTTCTCCATTCTATAAATGCCGAGTGTCTGGCTAGAAGGCAGAAGGTACCATTTTTAAAGTCTTTGGTATGACCCGGTCTGGGTTCGAACCCGGGACCTCCCGTGCATGAGGCGGACACTCTAACCGCTAAGCCACCATATAGTCGTAACCCTTCCCAAATTCTCCCAATGCAAATCCTGACAATGACAGAATTTCTTCTAGATTGTAGACAGTTGACTAGAGTGTTGAACTCCATAGCTGCAAACTTGTTTTACTCTAGAATTCATTAAGTAGGTGACTTAGCCATAGAAAATGTTCCAAATTAAGCTGATCAAGCAACGTGGCCAGAAAAAGATATCACTTAGGGCAGAAAGACTTCAAAAATTATGCTGACGCAAGTTCCTGATGAGGCCTGGGGAGAAATTTTCAAAATCTTGGATGGTAGACGTGTTCAAAGTTAATAGTTCAAAACTGTTTACTCTAGAATTCATTAAGTTGGTCGTGTAGCCATAGGGGATGCTCCAAATTAAGCTTATCAAGTAACGTGGCGAGAACGAGATTTTCCTGACGGTAGTAGGCCTTCAAATGCTCCGCTGAAGGTTGGTCCATATCGGGATAGTCGCGTCCCTTGCTTGGTCCCAGGCAGTAGGTGCGGTTGTGGTGACCTACGCGGCAGAAAAAGCCCTTCTTGCTGTCGTATCTGTAGACAAAGTAAGAAATAAAGATGTATGTTTACAAATCACACTCAAAGTGTTACAAAAGAAATTGGGGTTTCAAACATTACAGCAGTATGGTAGCTCAACATTTGGTTCATTCAAAATAGAGGAGTATAAATCTACAGCAACTTTCAAATTGCATCTTGTGTCTTGACTGACAACCATTTATCAACAAACTCCACCTGCTAAACTAAACGCTTGTATAAACACACCAATCCTCTCTTCTGATCACCAAATTCAAATGAAAACAATTTGTCAAAAGTCAAACTAATACCAAAGTAGTGATGTCATATTCTTTTGATATAATATGGTAGTGGTTCTAGACAATTTGCTTTTGATTTTGTAGTGGTTTTGAGCTGGACGACTGCCTACTAAGACAGGTCTCGACACTAGCACCTGCCTGCTTGCCTGGGGCAAGTAAAAGGTGATGTCATGCAAGTGAAATGTTATAAATTGTCTAGTTTGCTTGCCCGATTGGGCAAGTAGGTCCTTGTTCAACTACAAGAAAACAACGTCATTTCATGTGTAAATCTCATCTAGAAGTATAAAGAGGGCAAATAAATTTTACATTGGGGCAAGTAGAATGTAAACATTTATGATTTGATTGGCCCAAACGGGCCAGTACATACAAAAGTTAGTGTGGTGGCTTGGCTAAGAAATAACAGTTTTGGCTTGCCTGACATGTATACCCGTTACCATGGCAATGAATGGGTATGACGTCACACTTCGTTACTCTCAGGAGCTGTGCAATGGTCATTAAAGGGATAGTTGCGTTTCGGTAAACTGAGTGCAGTTTTGGTCAAACTGAATATAAGTAACCAAAACCTGCACCATAACATTACAAACTAATAGTTATAACTCCACCATGCTCAACTATCCCTTTAACCACTTGGCAACCAATAGGTTACAATATCTCTGGCTTGCCTAACATTGTTAAGAACCACAACCCATGACACAAATAGCGGGAATGTCACACTTCGGTACTCAATTTTATTATTGGACTCACTTCAGTAGTTTGGAGTAGTTGAGAGCAGGTTTTATCCTGAGGAATTTCTGCACCTTCTCCATAGCGATGTGAGGGCTGGTCTTTAGCTGCTCCCCATCAACCAGGAGCATCTGTCGAAAACATAAATATTTCAAACATATGAGGAAACTGACCAGAAATATATAATATAAATGAAAAAAGAGCAAAGAAAAATAGGAGAAAATAATAATATACTAAATTTGTTGGCCCCTTCTGACTTGAAAGACAATAATGGGAAGGGGCCAACAATTTATCCAGAGGAATTTCTGCACCTTCTCCATAGTGAAGTGAGGACTCGTCCTAAGCTACTCCCCATCTACCAGGAGCATCTGTCAACAAAACATATTATAACACCCGAATCTACTCAGGCTCAAATGAAAATGCAATTACTCAAGTCAATTGGCAAAAACACTTCTTGAAATTACATAGTTTGATTTGAACATAACCATTCTGTTAAGCAGTGATGGATGCAAGTTTGTGAACAACATCAAAGCAAACTTTAACATTAGCATATAGTAGAAAAGTTATAACAGTCTTACTTGATTCT
The DNA here is from genome assembly GCA_037951105.1 of Echinarachnius parma. NCBI lineage: Eukaryota > Metazoa > Echinodermata > Echinoidea > Clypeasteroida > Echinarachniidae > Echinarachnius > Echinarachnius parma. The sequence goes on from JBAMJV010008192.1 coordinate 55,361, forward strand.
GTTGGTCAATTGCAAATTAAAGAGATAGTTTTTGATATCTTGTTAATGTTATGTTTATGGATATTTCAGCCATTTCTGAACCGATTTTGATAAAATAAAGTTTATTTTGTCATTCAAATTTCATGCCCTTTCAAATTTGGCACTCAGTTTTTTATTATCTCACAAAAAGTTATTTTGTGTAGCGCCCACTATACCAAAACTCAACTATCCCTTTAAAGAATCTAGTGCTATTTTGATTCCTTACCTGACGGGTAGAGAAGTACTGTAGCCACCTCTCTAGATGGGTGGAGTATTTGCCCGGTTCAAGGCATCTCTTCTGGAGGCTGCGGACCTGCTTTGGCGCATCTAGATCAGCTGTGATGACATCATGGAAGGAGTACTGTAGGCTGGTTGAATCTTGGTGGCTTCTCATATGCTATCAACAAAAAAAAAAAAGGGATGTCATAAGCCTAATTTTTAAGCCTAATCTTAGCATGTCTTTATCGGCTCTGGTGACATCATGGAAGGAGTACTGTAAGGCTTGTCTGGTCTTTGCAGGGTCCAGTAGAATGACTATACAGAATTAGTACTCTTTTCAACTCATTAAATAAAGAAACGTTAGAAATATAAGCTGAGGAACTTACATGATACCATGAATAGGCTCTTTGCAGCGTCGAGTAGAATGACAATTAGCTTGGCCTTTATTAGGAGAGCCTTTACAAATATTGTTTTTTCAAAATGATTTCATTGTAGGAGATGGAACAACTTTGCTAGGGAACTTACATGATACCAGGAATATGCTCTCTTTGCAGGGTCCAGTAGAATGACTATAAGCTTGGCCTTGGGTAAGAGAGCCTTTACACGTTGCGATACGTGGGGAAAGAGGCAACAGGTAGGAGAGCCTTTATGCGTCGTGGGGCATTGAGGCTGTCACAGAATTAGTACTCTTTTCAACTCATCAAAGAAATGTAACCTATAAATATAAGGTGGGGAACTTACGTGATACCAGGAATATGCTCTCTTTGCAGGGTCGAGTAGAATGACTATAAGCTTTGCCTTGGGTAGGAGAGCCTTTATGCGTTGTGGGGCGTCCAGGCTATCAAAGTAGTTGGCACTTTTCTCAAAGATGTGGAGGGTGCGATTGGTGTTGGAGGGAAAGAAATCCAAATACCTGGAAACGGAAAGAGGAGGGAAAATAATTATTGTAAACGTTATTTTTGCGCGATTAAAAACACATTTGAGGGTTTATAATTTTGCGGCCAAGCAAGTGTTCACACGCATGGCGAAGCGCGCATTTATATTTGCGGGTTTTAATAATCGCGAACACCGACTTCATCGCGAAATCCGCAAAAATTAATGCACCGCGAACATTACCATGTTTACAGTATGTTATTCATACTAAAGTAGAGCCTCAATGCAAAGATCTGTGATATTTACATAATGGGGTTGTTTTACTTGTCCCAGTTTATCATATTAATTTATTTATTCATTCTACTCTTGCATCTTTATTGTATATAAATGCAAATTGAAAATTGTATTATAAACAATGGCACCTCCTGACGACACACCATCACATCATCCCAGTATAGCTTTGCAGCTGCATCAAGGGATTACCTTGTAGGGACTCGCTCCACAGTCTGGACAACAGACTAGCAAATTACAACCAGGCAATGGATAACAACCTAGTTGCTTATCAGCCGATCCACCTCAACTTGAGATGGATATTTATATTTAATCGGAAACTCCTTCCTGCCCATGGTCGGATGTTTACATTTAACTTGATACCGCTTCCTGCCTCTCTGGGATGGTATTGACTTTCACTCAGAAAATCATTTCTTTGTTCCTCAACTCTTTTTGCCTGCATACTGATTTGGGGCAAAACATGCTTTTTACACTTCACTCTCTCTTCATCATTCATCCGAGCAACACGTTCGTCCTTTTTCTCCTCTTCGACATCGCCATGTGCAGTTACCATTTAACTCACATGCCAAAATGACATATCAAAAGTTATGAGATAGACTTGTGCATTGTAGATGCCAATACAAGGGTTTCTAGTGGCCATTGGCATCCTGCCACTGCAAACGGTTAGCCCTGTTTACTTACCAATCAAGACCCTTATAGTAGTTTGCGCCATTGAAGAACTGGACCTCTTCAAACGTCTCCTTGCTGGGGTGGTTGCTCCTGATCCGTTTGTGCATTTGTAGGAAGGTGTACAGTGCTGTAGTACCTATTCAAAATACAACATAAATAGGCTTTAGTACCTAATGAAGGGTAGCAGGTGCATCTGAATCTTTGTTTTGTATAATATACAGTCAAAACTGTGTGGCCACCCAAGGAAATCAAGAATAGTGGGCACTGTAGACAGGTGACCACTATAGACAGGTTCCATGACATTGTGTTTTCCTTGCAGGGATGATTATTGATGGTCACTATAGGACGGCTGGCTGCTATAGACAGGTGGCCACTAAGACAGGTTTGACTGTTGATTGTCTACGTCTCCTTGCTGGGGTGGTTGCTCCTGATCCGTTTGTGCATTTGCAGGAAGGTGTACAGTGCTGTAGTACCTATTCAAAATACAACATAAATAGTCTTTAGTACCTAATGAAGGGTAGCAGGTGCATCTGTAACTTTGTATGTACAGTATATACATTCTTACCCTGTGTATAGTGGCCACCTAAGGGAATTAAGAATAGTGGCCACTGTAGACAGGTATCCACTATAGACAGGTTCCATAACACTGTGTTTTCCTGATCTGCTCGTGCATTTGCAGGAAGGTGTACAGTGCCGTAGTACCTATTCAAAATACAACATAAATGGTCTTTAGTACCCAACACTATGGTTCTCCTACCCAACACTATGGTTCTCCTACCCAACACTATGGTTCTCCTACCCAACACTATGGTTCTCCTACCCAACACTATGGTTCTCCTACCCAACACTATGGTTCTCCTACCCAACACTATGGTTCTCCTACCCAACACTATGGTTCTCCTACCCAACACTATGGTTCTCCTACCCAACACTATGGTTCTCCTACCCAACACTATGGTTCTCCTACCCAACACTATGGTTCTCCTACCCAACACTATGGTTCTCCTACCCAACACCATGGTTCTCCTACCCAACACTATGGTTCTCCTACCCAACAATATGGTTCTCCTACCCAACACTATGGTTCTCCTACCCAACACTATGGTTCTCCTACCCAACACTATGGTTCTCCTACCCAAGGCCAAACTAATAGTCCTGGCCCCATATTCATGATGAATCCCGGGGGGGGGGGGGGGGGGGCACTCAAATTATTTTTTGATGGGGGTGTGCCTCACGGAACTCTGAAATGGGGGTCTGAAGAGCTGGCTACAAGCACAAAATATAGGGTCTTTGGAGCTACAAAAACCCTGAAACGGGAGTTAAGGGGTCTAAGGAGCAGACTAAAACTACAAAGAACTAGAAGATGAATAATGGACTTAGCGCTACTCAACCTACTCAACTACCTAGCCAAGTCATTCCGGGGGTCTATGGAGCGGCAATTTTTGAAAATCGGGTATCTTTAGAGCTGCGACCGGGTGTGAAAACGGGGTTCTTTTAAGCGGCACATACCCGTCTTACATTATACATGAGTGCCCCCCCCCCCCCCCCCCGGGATAAGTCCCGCTAGCTTAGTTCATTGCCAACAGGAGGAAGGTGTGTAGTGCAGTAGTACCTATTTAATCAAACAAGAAAAGAGAGAAAATGCCTCTTTAGTCTTTAACCGGTTCTCTACTAGATTTGGAAATGCTAAACAATGGAGCACCAAGTTTCTATCGTAGGCAATGTGGATATAAATCTTACCAAATAAAAACAAAACTTATAGCAATAAATATGCAGGGCTCGACACCAGCACTTGCCTTATTGCCCGGGGCAAGTAAAATATCATAAATGCCCTGTTTGGGCAACTACTATGATAGAATAATGGAATTCCTTAGGTTTAAATTTCCTCTAGAAGTATGCGGGCAAGTAAACTTTCTGTTCGGGCAAGTAAAATGTGAAAAGTTATGATTTTACTTGCCCGAATGGGCAACTCAGGAAAAAAAGTTAGTGCGCAGGCTTGAAATATGATTTGCTTGCTTTTTGGTCATTGCTCATATCATGTGCAGATTAGAATTCTTCAAGTTTCCCCTTTAATGTAAATTTGAAAATAGCCACATGACCATGAAATATGGGACCATCTACAAAGTACGTACAAATTATTGTCCAAAATTGAGCCCCCCTCCCCCACCCCCTGTACGCATATGTTATGCATGTGGTTAAATAAAGCGTACGCATTAGCGTGAACCCCCCCCCCCCCCCTCCCCCTCTTGTGCGTACATACTTTGTAGATGGCCCCTATAGTGATGAGCAGATGAAAGCTTTACTAATTCGTCAACACAGGCTTTATCTTTCCATACTTCTAGAGAGCAGTGAAAAAAATACATGGGGGCTCGGGGCAAAAGAGCCCCCCAAATCATAAAATAGCCCCTGTAAATTTGCATAGTTTCATGCAAACAAATTGTTAAAGTGTTATTTCCATCAAGGCAAGCTTGAAAAGTAGCCCCCCCCCCCCCCCAAATAAATGTTAATTTTTTCCCCTGCTAGAGAGGTTTAAATCTTCTAGTAGGTTTAAACTCAACAATGCCACACATCACATTGAGGATGATTCCACTTGAAAATTGGCACCTTGGACCTTGCGACATCCAGTCCATGAGTATGTCAGGCTTCCTTCCTCATGGCCTTATACAATATTAATCAGCAAATGTGCCGTATTTCATTACAGAAATTCAAGAGGCAATTCTTGATTCTTCTAGAGAAATGCCTTCCAGTAGGTTTTAAACGGTACCACCACCCAAAAATGATATTCCTATAAATGAAAGATAACATCTTTAGTAGTCCATTCCATCAACAAGTTCAGAAATTATGTAATCTAGAAAAAAATCTAGAAAAAAAAATTATAATTGGAAAACGCATCACCATTCTAAGGCATGCGTTCATGGGTCTGCGTGTATGAAGACTACCATTGTCCAGAGTGAACGAATCGTCCGGGATTCTATTGTCTCCAAACGTATGCGTGGCACACTCGCAAATGTTTGTCGCGTACGGAACCACGAAATAATACTGGTTCCGTAAGTGGTGGTAGTTAATTGCATTGTGTATGAATTACACAACCCTTTGCAAAATGTCGGATATCTATTTGATATCACAAAATGGTACCAAAACATATAATTATATGATGTTCTTTGCCTGGTGGTCCCCTTTAAACTCATCAATGCCACATATCACATTGAGGATGATTCCACTTGAAAATTGACATCCCGTCCATGAGTATTTCGGGCTTCCTTCCTCTTGGCATTTTCCAACATTAATCAGCAAATGCCTATATTTGATTATGAACTTTTGTCACCGATTCCAGAGGCAATTCTTGATTAGTTTCCCATGGTGATTCCCAACCATATACTTTTTAATCATAACTGCTGCAAATAAACATTCATGGATCTGCAAAAACTGCCTAGCAACATATATAGGAACACAACCTTCCCCCTACTTCCTAGACAATAAAACTTCAACAGACCAATGAACACATGGTTCAGTATGATGTTGATTTTTCAAAATATGATGGCATTTTCTGCCAACCTATGTTTCTGAAATTGTTGGTGGATAAGACTACTGTAACTATTCTCCTTCATATTAAATTAGAAAATACATTTTGGGTGTTGGTGACCTTTAAGGATCTTGTGTCATCAAGTCCAGAGGCATTTTTTTCTTGCTCCCTTCCTTTTGGTGTTTCCCCATCTAATCTACAGAAATAGGCTAGCTGCCAGGGAACCTAATGATGAGTTTTTTTTGGCAAGGCTCGGTGCACGGAAATAGATGATCTGTCCATTCTGAACTCTGCAGCCATGTTCAATTTGCAATCACATAGAGTTGGGTAAGATTTCAGTAGATTATTAGAAGTGACTTATCTAAAACCTTATTAAATCTTATCAATTCAATTGAATTCTGATCCAGTACTTTGCTGTAGAAGGCTCATCTGTGAATGCCTTTCAATGATCTGTCCGTTTTGAACTTTCCAGCCATGTTCAATTTGCAATCACATAGAGTTAGGTAAGATTTCAGTAGAATATTACACGTGACTTATCTAAAATCTAATGAAATCTTATCAAATTCATAAAGGAAACTGACCACAAATATATCAAATAAATTAAAATGAGCAAAGAAAAAATGGGCTTCGTCGGGAATCAAAACCAAGACCTCTGGATTGCTAGACCAGTGCTCAACCATCGAGCCACAAAGACCCTTAAAATTGTATGTTAATGCAAATCAATTTTGATTCAATGCCTTATTCAATTGTTTCTGTACAAGTGCATGTGACAGCCTGGTACAGTCTTTAAAGTTCTGTAAACCCCAAATCAAATCTAAATAAAATCATAACCAGTCAAAATGAAATGAATTCTACAAAAAAAATGCATGAATTCTAAATTATTTGTATCTGAGTAATTGCATGTACCTGTTTTCTGTGGCCCTAGGATCAGGGTATTTGGAAGCCGGGTACAGTCTTTCCCTGGAGCCCATATTTCAAGGTGTCTGTGATCTTCACATGGATTCTGTGGGGGGAAAAGATGTACAATGTTTTTCAAATTATGAAAGGAATCTAATTACTATGTTGACAAATGATGTACACAAAAAACTTTTGAATTCTTAAAACTAAAACTAATTAACTTTTCTTTTCGAGGCATGAATGAACCACTCAAGTTGCAAGTGAATTTGGTCCATTCTTACATTTACTAGATTCTTTGACTGATTCTGTATCCCCTTTCCAGTTTTCATGAGAACATTGGTAAATGGAAGTGACATCCTTAATATGAACAAGATATTGGTACAAATTGAACCAAATACTCCTACAAGAAGCAATTTAACTCGATGAATTAAACAGCCCTCATAACTGCACGCAAATGTATTACATTCAAACATTCACTCATAATCTGTATTAAACTTCCAGTCATGCTGAATTCGCAAAATTTATAGAATGCCATGATAAATATTGCTTTGTACTGATTTAATCAAGAATAAATGAGGGGAAATGGTGAACAAATTAGAGCAGCAAGATGATAACTAATGATCTGGATCCTGTCTGAAATGCATAGCGTACAATGTCAATTTATGAATTTTGCAGGGCACAAAGTTGTTAAATGATCAAAAAAGTTATTCATATCACGCAAAAATTGGACAAATCTGTGAATAAATTACATGTAGAGCAGCAAGAAACGGATTGTGTCTGCAATGTACAATGTACATGTATGTTATGAAGGGCAGAAAGTTATTACATTTTAAAGTTGTTAGTCTATCTCACTTAATTTTAACAAATCTTTCCTGTCCTCCCCCCCCCCCCCCCCCCCCCCCCCTCCTGAAGAGTTTCTTTTTTCTCTAAATTGAGCTAAGATAATTTCTTGGTGGTGAATAGAAGTTTGAAGGCTCAAAGTTAAACAACCTTTAAATTCATCAAGCCGATCTTACCCCCCCCCCCCCCCCCAAGAGTGGTTCCTTCTCCTCTGGGTAGAGTTCAAAGTACTTCTTAGCCATTTATACAATTTCTACTCCCTCCCCCTCCATAATCTTAAGATAGCTGATTTGTTTTTTTTTTGTTTTGTTCCATTAAAGGGACTTAGTAACATTGTCCAAATCCTCAAAATAAAATTTTAATTCTAGCGGTTCCCTTATACCTTGTTGTATTTGTATTAACAATAAAATCACGGGACAGGTTTCGGTTTTTCAAATTTTCTTCTGTGTACAAAGTGAGTGCAGTGAGTTACTGAATATCACTTTGTATTTTCGCTCATTACTTGGCCATACAATGTCCATTTGACTTGAAATTTTCACACAATACCCAGTGGACATATGAGATAACAATAATATACATTGCATCAACCATTAATCACTTTTTGCACATGTCAACAAAGTTACTAGATCCCTTTAACTTGAATTGTTATCAAATTCATCAAGCCGATCTTACCCTCCAGAGTGGTTCCTTCTCCTCTGGGTAGAGTTCAAAGTACTTCTTGACTGTCTCTATAATTTAGGAAGATCCTTAAATTGGCAACACATTGTCATATTTTCAAAACATATTTGGGCATTAAAATTGGCAACTTCGCAGCAAAGTTACTTCATATTTGTCTTGAATTTGTTTATATCATTAAAAGGTAGAACAAAATTAGGAGTTGCCAATTTGTTGAGGAAAATAATTATAAATATAGCTCTCGTCCTTGATGGGTTAAATTCTTCAAGCCGATCTTACCCCCCAGAGTGGTTCCTTCTCCTCCGGGTAGAGTTCAAAGTACTTCTTGGCTGTTTCTACGGGTGGAAGCGTCTGCAGCCGCAGGTTGGTGTAGGTGCGAAGGAACTGGAAGGCTCTCTTGAACGTGTACTGTGAGAGACGATCGTTGCCGTAGTTGGACATGTGCGTCATGAAGATATTCACCTGGGTTTTGAAGAAAGAAGAAAGAAGAAAGGATAAAACAGAATGATAAATTAATATTTGTTTAAGTTACAAGGAAAATCTTTACATAAGCGTGAACTAGGAGTAGGAAATGAAGGCTCTCGTTAGAGCTGATTGTTGTCATAGTTGGACATGTGCATCATGAAGATGTTCACCTTGGTTTTAAAAAAAAGAAAGAAAGGATAAAAGAGAATGATAGATGACAAGTTTTTAGAAGTTACTAGCAAAATATTTACAAAAATGCAAACTAGGAGTAGGAACTGAAGGCAATCTTAAATGTGCTAGCCGATCATTGCCGTTCCTTGACATGTGTATCATGAAGATATTCAACTTAAAAAGAAATTATACAGGGAGAGTGAAGAAAGGTTAAACTTAAAGACACTCGCCCAAGAGAACAGTATTGAGTGATAGGGGAGATGAGTGAAATATTTTCATCATAAATCACTTGGGATAAAGGAGTGTCTGAGAGACAGATGAAATAAAAAGTGAAGTATACAACAACAACAACAACAACAACAACAACAGCAACAACAACAAACACTGACAATGTTGATGACGATGATGTCAATGCCAACAACAACATCTACCCCAGCAGTAGCAGCAGCAACATCAACAACAGCGACTGAGGTTACCAGGGTAACACTCATCTGAAAATAGAATAGGATGGGCTATGGAAAGAGTTCATATGACAATAATAACAATGGTCATACTATTTTTAAATTATGAGGATGATTTATTCCCGAGATAATAACAGGGTGAGAAGGGGAAGAGTGAAGAGTTTCCTCATTGCGTCACTGGGGAGATCTAGAAGGACAAGAGTAGCCCCCCCCCCCCCCCCCCCCCCCCCCACCCACCCACATCTTGATTGAAAAGAGGCCTAGCTTAAATTGACTTTCAAATGTTAAACTATCACATAATTCTCTTTCTGCTACAGGTACGAAAGGAAAGTAAAAGAATAGTTCTGCATATATGGTAAGCAATGACTTATGAGAGCTGCCAAATAGTGCAAATTAAACTGTACAGTACACAGTCACGTAATATGTAAACTGGATAGAATGTGCTTGTATAAATTGTAAAAGTCATCTTAGGGACTGACGATGTTATTCAATCAGCAAATTGATGGCTTAGCAGTTGAAACCAGAGTCAGTCTTGTTAAAGGATCAATGGATTTCTGGTCTGACAGTTCATGCCTATCAGTTACCATGACGATTAATCCATGGCACTGAGTAAAACACATAATTATCAATGAGCATAACATGTGTCAGGGGGTAAACCAGACCATTAGCCTAGCGGCTGATGTAAAGTGAGATTATTGTAATTAGATTAGCTTAGGCATTCCACAAATACTGCCCTGTCATCAAGAAATTTGAAGTACATGCTACATGTACATTGCTACATGTTACAGGTACAGCATTTATTTTTTCCAGTTTCTCAGGTTCAAGTACACTGTGCATAAATTGTATTCACTGTACATACAAAATGTTTCAAAACTTTTAATCAAAATGTTTCTCCTTGATGCTAATTATGTAAAACTTATTTGATCAATTGTGAATTACCTGTAGATGATCATAGCTTTATACTATGTAATTTAACAATTTAACACAATGTTTTTTCCCATACCAGTAAATAAAATCATGTATAATGGTGGGTAAACATTCAGTCACTACATCTGGTGAAACGTCACTTTGTTTATAAATATTTGTCAAGGCCCAACAAATATTTATTTTGTCAATGTGTGTTACATATAATTTTCTTTTCAATTTGTTATAAACATAACCTCACTAAAGCCTTTTTGAGGTTTTCTTTGCAAACAAAAATATATCCAAAACCTTGAAACAGAATGAACCGTGCAATTGTATGTTTAGAAGAAATTTAAATTGATGTTTCCTTATTTAGCCACCAAAATTGAAATTTATGAAATTTAACTTGCCAGACATCAAATTTGAATTGCCAAGGACCAGCGGGGAAATGATCCCTGTATTATGATATAAATTCTCAAATTAAATACATCAATATACATGTACATGTATACTGAGGAACATACCCTAGGACGTCAGTGCAACTGAAAATGTTCAAATAATGGAAGTTAATTTTGACTTTATCTGCACCAAATATGAAAACAAAATAAAGTTTTATAAAAGTATTCAACTTTGTCAGGGGACTGTTGTACAGTGTACTGAATGCAGAACAATATGACAATCCATAATGCAAAACAAACAATGGCATCACTGAGAAGTGAGTCAAGTAACTTTAGATCATAATTCTAATCTCATTACAATTTGGCAGGCAACACAATCAGGTGCCATATGGTATTGATTTATTCTGACATAACCTTATGAAAACTGGAACAACAATATGTCCTTCTAGTACACACTGTTCTATAATATTATGTTCTCATCGTGATAAATTTAATTAATATTGTCAAGCTTTAATTTTTTTTTTTTTTTAAAGAAAATACTGAAACTGTAGAGATTGAAATATCCTTGACTCCCCATTGTTTTATTGGCTGACATTATTAGTAGCAAGGAAAAAATTATTTTTTTATTTTTCGGGGGCTACATGTACTTTTCAAGCTTGCCTGCATGAAAATAACAGTCCGAAGTTTGATTTGCATTGAACTCTTTGCAAATTTTCAGGGGGCTCTTTTATGCTTTTCGGGGGCTCTTTTTGGCATTTTGGCCCCGAGCCCCCATGTATTTTTTCATTGATTAGTAAGCAGTGATTCCCTGGTTGTTTTTTCGTTCATGACAACTAGCTAAATGAGCATGTATTTTGTATTTGATTAGTTAGATATTAAGAATGTTCTGTTGTAAGTTTGCAACATTGCTTCAAAATGTCTGTCTTGATAAAGTTCTTCTGCAATATCACAATTGTAACTTTAACGTTACCTCATCATGATTGCAGACATGCAAGTATGGAATTTTAAAAATGAATATCTATAACAAACTCCATCAATATCAATCACAAATCCTGTTTTATTGGATGGTTGATTCATTCCCAATTGTGAATAAATACTCTCACCATACATTGGGTGATTTCAAGTATGGTGTTTAGGGCTGGTGTTAGTGTTTATCAAACTGGTGTTTGTGTGTAATAAACACTAACACCGGCCTTAAACACCATACTTGAAATCACCCAATGAATAACGAGTCTGTGTACTACTACTAGTACTCATGAAAAAGCCAATTTGGCCAATGTATGTAAAAAGCCAATGTATGCTCTCATATTCAGATAAGCCTGTAAAATATTAATTCACACATCAAACATGAGTCTCTTTTATTGGATGTGCCAGGTATAGGCCCCTTCTCAATCCATGTAATGCAAAATACACTGTTTAGTTATAGCCCCATGGACACATAAAATAATGGGTGAAAATGTATCAAATGCGCAAACAATATCACTGTTTCACCTTAAAAAAACGAGTTCAGATACAAATTTCAAGCTGCTTGTGAAAAATTAAAATTATGACAAATTATCAAATGGCAAACAATATCAATGTTTCACCTTATACAGTGGACAAGTTTCAAGCTGCTTGTTATAACAAGGTTCCACTGTTGATACATACTGTAGTCTATAGAGCTCAGTGAAGAATTTAGTGGATCAAAGTACATCTCTCCTTTATTGGATATGACAGTCAGACACTAGATTCCCCCTCCTTCGCTCCAGCCCAACTGAAAAGATTTACAGCGAACTTTCACTTTTTTTCCTTGCTCATCACCCTTCTCATTTAAATATCTCTAATTGTCAAGAATGTGATGCTATAATTTGATTCGTTGATTTATAATATTCTAAAAGAGGAGAAGTTGGGATAGGAATATCTTCTCCTCTCCTACTCTTCCTTTGAAAGTCAAAGTTCTAACAAATTGACAGCATATTAGCATAATTGCACGGAACAATTACATTTCATTCCCAACAAAAACCTTCAATTTTAACACCTTTCAAAGGAAAGTGAGGTATGTATCAATATCTGCCTCAACACCTCCCCGTTCCTCTTCAAATTGAGTACAAAGCTTTGTTTTATTCCTTCCAAATGTCATCTTCTTACTCATATTTCACGGTAGATGCATCTATTTATAGAGTTCAATGAAAAATTCAGTGGATCAAAGTAACACAGATCTCTTTCTTTATTGAATATGACAGTCAGATTACACAGCCTCTTCACCCCACCTGGAAATATTTACAGCATACTGTACTTTGCTGCATGCTCACATTTCACTAAAAGCACTATTCTCGAAAATAATATCGCTAGTGATATTCGTTTGTCTCGCAATGTATGGTCAACAAGGAATATAAAAGATCACGACGTTTCGTGTGCCGCTGCAACACTTTGTCAAGTGATATAATCTAATGTAAGCAATCGTGTTTTATACTCTTCGGGCGGCTCCAAACGCACTATCTCACATGAGCGAATACGTTCCTAAACGGGCACTATTCTAGTTCATTTTTTTTAACAAGAATATGATGTGACAAACAGATTTTTTTCCCTAATACTAAGCTGTCATATCCTCAAAATAATATGAGATAGGGATCGTGTCTCATCCTCCTCCTACATTTCCTCTTGAAGTCAACAGGAAAGATTTTCAGTAACTAAACACATTTCTCTTAGATCACCCTTCTTCAAATTTCCCTTCTTAACAATGAGATTTCACTAACAGATTGTTCTGCTTTATCATACATAATACTGCACATCCTCAAATGCACATCCTCAAACAATATTGAGATACAAATCTTGTCTCCTTTACTTACCCTTCCTCTTCAAGTCAATTGGAAAGATTCCCGGCGTACCTTGCCACATGCTCATATTTCACTTACAGCACCCTTTTCATTCATTTTTTTGTTGACAATAATATGATGTCACAAATAGATTATTTCCCATATATCCTTTCCTCAAAATATTCAGTGATAGGATTCTTATCTCCTAAATTTCCTCTTCCAAGTCACCTGGAAAGATTTATAGCTACCTCTGTCATTTCTCCTTGCTCACATTTCACTTACAGCACTTTTCTCGTGGCTAGAAACTGCATTTCTCTGGTCACAAACAGAACTTTTGACATATCCTCAAAAAGAATTTGAGATACAAATCTTAACTCCTTTTCCTACACCTCCTTCCTATCCAAGTCAACTGGAAAGATTCACAACACACACACCTTCACGCATTCCTCCTATATTTCACTTACAGCAAGCACCCTTATCATCCAAAGTTCTCTTTTTGACAAGAATATGTCACAAACAGATTTTGTACCATTTCATATCCTCATAGAAATCTTGTCTCATCCTACCCTTCCTCTTCAAGTCAACTGGAAAAAATTTATTTTCATTCTCATTCTTTCCTTGCTCACATTTCACTTACAGCACCCTTCTCTGAAATTGCATTTCTCTGGTCACAAACATAATTTTTGACATATCCTCAAAAATAATTTGAGATACTAATCTTTTCTCCTTTTCCTACTCTTCGTACCTTGACGCATTTCTCCTTGCCCATTTTTTACTTACAGCAAGCACCCTTCTCATTCAAATTTCTTTCTTTTTTACAAGAATGTGATGTCACAAACAGATTTGTTTCCCTTATCCTATCCTCAAAATATTTTGCGTGACAGAAATCTTGTCTTATCCTCTTACATTTCAAGTCAACTGGAAAGATGTCGAGCTACCTTAAGGCTTAACACATTTCTCCTTGCTCATGTTTCACTTACAACACAATTGCATTTCTCTGGTTCACAAGAATATATGATGTCACAAACATCATTGCTGACATTTCCTCGAAAATAATTTGAGATACTAATCTTGTCTCCCCCTACATTTCCTCTTCAAGTCAACTGGAAAGATTTACAGCGTACCTTGCTGGCTTGCTCACAGTTTACTTACTCTTCTCATTCCTTGAAATAGCATTTCTCTGGTTCACAAGAATTTGGTTTCACAAACAGAATTGCTGACATACAGTATCCTCAAAAAGAATTTGAGTTACAAATCTGTTCTCCTTTTCCTACCCTTCCTCTTCAAGTCAACTAGAAATATTTACAGGGCACCTTGCCACATTTCTTCTTGCTCATATTTTACTTACAGCACCCTTCTCATTTCCCTGAAATTGCATTTCTCTGGTTCACAAGAATATGATGTCACAAACAGATTTATTTTAGATATCCTGAAAAAAGAATTTCTCCTGCTTACATTTCAATAACATCACCCATCTCATTCAAACGTCTCCCTTTGACAATAATGTGATGTCACAGGTTTGTTGACATATCCTCAAAAAGAATGGTATATGAATCTCGTCTCCTCCTCCTATCATTCCTCTACAGACCAACTGGAAGGACTTTAGTTATCTCTACCTTAATGCAAAGTGTCTCTTACTCACAAGATGTCACGAACAGAAGTGTTACTTTACCATATCCTGAAAAGGAATTTGAGATGAAAATCATTTCTCCTAATCCTACCATTCCTCTTCCAAGTCAACTGAAAAGATTTACAGGATAACTCCAAGCATGCATCTTTCTTTAATCTACATATTCTGATTATTTCTCATTCTTCAAATTTCACTTGCAGCAGTATTCCTATTCCCCTGAAATTGCAACGATCTTCATCACAAGAGGGTGATGTCTCAAACAGATATTTCTGTTTTGTCATCTCCGCAGGAGGAGTTTGAGATAGATATCTTGCCCCATAACCCTCACCTTCCTCGACAATTCAACTTGGACAAATTTACATCGTACCTTCATGCATCTCTCCTTATTTTACAGTTCCTTTCTCATTTCCATAAAGTTTCACTTTTGCACAGATTGCTACTGACCTGTGTTGTCCCAATCATGAAGGAGCATTTTTGTTTAAATATCTTTAAAAGGAAAATGAGATTGAAATCTGTCCACCCCTCCCCTTCCTGGAAATATGTACAGCAACATGTACAGAGATGCCAACAATCACAAACCAACAAAAGTATTCTGAGCTCTAAAAAACAGTGTTTTGGACCAAAAAAAAAGTATTTTCAGTGCAGCCAACGTATATGAGGTAAAAAATCATATTTTTTTGCAAAGTTATTTTCGCGCAGCAAAAATACTCTTTACGTTTGCGTTAATATAAAAGTTGATTCAGTCAATCACACAGCGTTTTATGAGTTTGTTTTATTTATATGTGATATATTTCAAAGTTAAAACTTTAATAATAGTTTTTCAGGGTTCAACCTAATTCTTTTTGCCATTTTCAACCGTTACTTTTTTTCTTTTTTTCCCTCTTCAAAAAACGTATTTTTTTCTTAGAAAACGTACTGCCGTATTAACATTAAAAAAAGTACTAAATACGGCCAAAACGTACTACTTGGCATCTCTGCATGTACCTTTCTCATTTACCCTTCATCATTTCACTTGCAGTGCCCTCCTCCTTTTCCCTGATATAGCATTTACTTGATCTCAAGAAGGCGATGTCTCAAACAGATTTCTGTATTGCCATCTCTGCAGAAGGAATTTGAGATAGAAATCTTGCCTCATAACCTTCACCTTCCTCTACACTTCAACTGGAACAAATTTACATCATACCTTAAAAGGGTACCATCACCCCAAAATAATATTCTTATAAATGAAAGGTAGCATCTTTAGTAGTCCATTCCACTAACAAGTTCACAAAAATATGTTTCCAGGAAGAAAACAAATATAATTGGAAAACGCATCATTCTAAAGCACGCGTTCCCGGGTCTGCATGTACGAGACTACTTTGTCCAGAGCGAACGAAGCATCCGTGATTCTATTGTCTCCAAACGTACGCGTGAATAGCATTGGCGCACTCGCAAATGTTTGGCCAATAGGGAACCAGGAAATAATAGTGGTTCCGTAAGTGTTGGTAATTAATTGCTTTGTTTATGAATTACACAACCCTTTGCGAAATGGGTATCTATTTGATATCACAAAACATATAATTATGTGTTGTTCTTTGCCTGGTGGTCCCCTTTAATTATTTATTTGTTTCCCTACAACTGACTCGTAGACTTGCAAGTACCTGAATTTGCATTCCCCTCTGCACTGCTCTTGTTCACAGTCTTGAGGTTTATGTCCAAATCCCACAAGAAATCTAGTATTTGTCACATATCCTGATCAATTCAGGAGAGACATGATGTGATGTTTGTCTGTGCCCCCCTTTCATGTAACCTGACTGGAAATCTGGATGTCTTTCCTTACGCAAGCCTCCACACTAACTTTTTTTTCTGTACTGGCCCATTCGGGCAAGTAAAATCATACATTTTGAAATTTACTTCCCCGCAATATAACATTTATTTACCCTCTCACTTCTAGATGAGATTTATACATATGAAATCATCTTATTCTCTCATAGTTATTTAGTCATAATTATTTATTTGCCCGTTCGGGCAAGCAAACTAGAAATTTATGAAATTTTATTTGCCCTACATTAATGTACAGAAATGTCCAGAGAGTAATGTGTGAAAATTTCACGTTAATTGGCCGAGAAATGGGCGAAAATGCAAAGGGATATTCACTAACTCGTTGCACTTACTTTGTACACGGCTCAAACTATTCCTGTAGATCGTTTAATATCCGAACACTTCAATCGTAAATATCTTTTGAACGAAATGGAAAATTGAAAAACCGAAACTTGTCCTATGCTTTTATTAATATGAATGCAACAAGGTACAATGTATGAGAGAACCACTAGGGTTCCAAATAAGTTTTTAGGATTTGGACAATGTTACTAGATCCCTTTAATCAAATCCTCACAAATAATGTGAGATAGAATCTATCTTGCCCGGTTGGCCCCCTTCCCTTCCTTTACAACCGAACTGGAAAATGTGACAGAGTACCTCCTTAGTCATTCCTCTTCCTCACAACTCACTTGTACCATTCTTAGAAATTAATCACCAAACAAAGCTTTTGTCTGGCATATCTCCCGAAAAGTGATGAATCTGTCTGCTCCACCCCCTTAATGCAACCCAATGGGAATGTCATACAGAATACAGATCATCATTTCCTTTCATTTCATTCTCTGTATGAACCCATATTTGGTGCATATATGAATTTACTACACTAGTATTCTAATACAGAAAGTGTTTTTTTAATTTTTTTATTGGCATTTAAAACTGAACAAATAACTTCTTAATCCATGAATTCTTCATCCCACTTTACTTTCAAATGCCTACTTTTAAATATTATTAAATATTGGACAGGATCTCTTGTAATCTTACTTGTTAAAATCTTATGTAATTAACCAAATATGGTATTACATTTATGCCCTACATTGACAGTTGAGCATTAAGTCCTGGGCTATTTTCATTCTTTGTATATGTAATATGTTGCCAAATTGTTCTACTTTATACTCTTGCTCCTTTGTTGAATTTACAATAAAGGGATATCAAATCAACTGTATGTTTCATTTGTTCACTCAAAGGAGGGTTACATAATCCAAAAGTTGTTTTACACCCAGTTCAACCAATAATCAAATTTTCAAAGAAACATTGTAGACCACTCTCCTTTTGAGACTAAAGTTGGAAAATAAATAAATTCTGGCTTTGCCGGGTATCCAACCAAAGACCTGCAGATTGCTAGATCGGTGGTCTACTATCAAGCAACACTGGGTTCTACCATCGAGCCACACTGGGCTCTACCATCGAGCCACACTGGGCTCTACCATCGAGCCACACTGGGCTCTACCATCGAGCCACACTGGGCTCTACCATCGAGCCACACTGGGCTCTACCATCGAGCCACACTGGGCTCTACCATCGAGCCACACTGGGCTCTACCATCGAGCCACACTGGGCTTTACCATCGAGCCACACTGGGCTCTACCATCGAGCAACACTGGGCTCTACCATCGAGCCACACTGGGCTCTACCATAGAGCCACACTGGGCTCTACCATCGAGCCACACTGGGCTCTACCATCGAGCCACACTGGGCTCTACCATCGAGCCACACTGGGCTCTACCATCGAGCCACACTGGGCTCTACCATCGAGCCACACTGGGCTCTACCATCGAGCAACACTGGGCTCTACCATCGAGCCACACTGGGCTCTACCATCGAGCCACACTGGGCTCTACCATCGAGCCACACTGGGCTCTACCATCGAGCCACAAAAACTCTTGTATGGGGTAAACTGGAAAATATTACATGATGTCTATCACATTATTCACATACTAATTTTCTTGGTTTACTGAAGTGTGATACTGGCCAAATCTGAAGCAATTTTTCATTTGAAGATTTGGTCACATAATAAGAAATATAGGATTGGTAACATATTATCACATAACATATCAAAAGAGATAGGAACATGTTTGTCAATATCCCTTTTCTGTTCCGCTGAACTGGAACTGTACTGGAAAGTTTATTGCATAACTTTCTTTGGACTATTCAAAGTTCCTTTTTCATTTTACTCTTCATCTCGCAATTCTAATGCCGAAGAAATTCCTAAGACCCAAGGATAGAAATCTGTCTACTACAGTACAGCAGTACTAACCCCCCCCCCCCCCCCGCCCCCATCCACTAACCCATGCTAACCCATGTTGTAACTAAATTCCCTTGAATCCCTTCCAGTTGCCCGTAATATCTCCTAACCTTGTGACAAAGCAAATGGATATTCTGAGTAAGACTGAAGTTTCCTGAAAAAACTCTGACGTTGCTTTGCAATTTGTCAGTGGCTGTAGGGTGAAAGAAAAACGGCTAATAGATCGGCCAACAACCAACGTTCTGCATACTAGTGATAATAGTAATAATAATGATAACAATAACTGGTTCTTATAAAGTTCATTTTATTACCCTTACATCAGGGGCTACTATTAAGCTCTAATGCTGTAAGTGATCATCTTATAAGCATTTGATCACGATCCAAACAGAAAATCCAACAAACAAACAAAGCATTTCGGGGGCGAATTCGCCCACCGCCCCCGTGTATTTTCTTCGCTGATGCACTTTATAATAACAAAGAGAATGGAAACATTCTAAGGCTAGCTACAATGTCTAATAAGCATCATGAAACAGGTGTGTCTTTAAGTGAGTGTGAAGTATACTCTAGATAGCCTCTTTCCAAGTCCCCAGACCAACCATATCCCATGCCCCATTTCTCTTTGACAATAGCAAGAATCATCTTGGGGAAACATTGATTGCTGTGCACAATAAACTTCCTGTAAAATACAACCTTCACTTCATCATCACCATAGTGCTTCTAGGTGTCAATCAACTGAATACGGTTAAAGTTAAAGTCCTTCTCGTGCCAATTTTGGCACAAAAGGCGGTGCCTATCTCCGATTCATTAGCCCTAGGCCACACGTCTACAAAATGTATAAGAACTACAGAAGGGGACCAGTCCTCTGGTAACTCGTGTGATTAACTTTCCCTTCTCCATTCTATAAATGCCGAGCGCCTGGCTAGAAGGCAGAAGGTACCATTTCGAAAAGTCTTTGGTATGACCCGGTCTGGGTTCAAACCCAGGACCTCCCGTGAATGAGGTGGACACTATAACCGCTAAGCCACCATGCTCGGTCTACTGAATACAGTAGCCTGCACTCAACCCCTGGAGTATGGTAACTGGGTGGGCTGTGTACAAAGTCTATGGGGATTTCAGAATCTCAAAGGGAACGGGTTCATTGGGAAGGCTTTTGCAAGGTAATGTTTTCCTGGATATCTGGTTAAGTGGTGAAAATTGTATAACTTTAAGAGACGTAATAAAAGAAATGTTTGGTCAAATACTAACCCTTATATTACATACATGGTGTGCCCCTTTAAATGTTACACAATTAAGCAGAGACCAACTGTAATGATATCAATCAAAAGAAAAGGGTTGTTTCTTGAAGGGCTCCCCCGGCCTCTCCTTTGCCTTCCGATAAAAACAAAAGACTGAGAATTTGCTCAGAGTTTCCTGTAACGAACCGACAAGCGACTGCTTAGTAATACTGAATCATTCCTTATCAGTGCTGTCCATGTACACTTAGGTATGTGACTCTGGAAATGCACAGGGGCAGGCCAAAGAAACTACATGTAACTTTCATTTTCAGGGAGATGGGGGGGGGGGGGATAATTTGTTCAATTCTGCCTGTACAACAAACTAGATTATTTACTGCATTGTGCGTAGGAAATTGTGATCACGATTTATTGTTTGTTTGTAAGATAATTTGTTTCATGGATTGAGAGTTGTTTAAGAATATAAATGAAAATATTGCACAAAATAGTGTGACTAATTCAATGCGGATTGCAAAGCAATTAAATCATAAGAACATAAGGAGCAAATCAAGTAATCTTTTATTGGTGTTTTTCTTTCTAATAAGCTATAAAAAAAAAAAAAAGTCCTAAGATAAAGCCATACAGTTTACCATTGAACCAATTGATGCATCCTATGCCAATGTGTTCTGTACAATTTACAGGTTGTAGCAATGACAGGTCTTAGAAAAACCTAATTTGTAGACAACATGTACATAATGAATGCTGTGAATTATGCTTATAAATGAACTGAGTCCCTTCCCAGTGCACTCATCTATTCTCACTCACTATCAAATTTCACTTTGCTCAGGAAATTTCTGGTGATGAAGCACACAAGGGGCATGGCATGATGGAAGAGGAAGGGACTTAAAGAGAGAGTACACGTAGTACATGCAAATTCATTCACCATGAGGCAAAGCTAGAAACAGTCATTAGGTGATTCTGTCGTTAGTTTGATTTCCACCATCGTGGTAATCAACCCGGTCACATTCTTATCAGTTTCTGACAGTTTTATCAACTACTGTCAACAATCCACCGCTGTGTTAACTGCCCCGAGGCCCAGTGCTATCACAGAGAGAGGGGCTAGTGATAAGAAAGTGCCAACCCTGATAAAATGTACTGGATGCAAGCTTGAGTGCTCAAAAATCACTACCGCTCCTCAGCCCTCCAGGAGCGGTATTCAGCTAGCGATAGAATTACCTAATGGTGAACAAAATACATAGGGAATCTGGGCAAATTCGCCCCCGAAATACCCAAGAGAGCCCAACAAAAATTTGCATAGAATTCAATGCAAAACAAAATTTTAGGGTGCCAGTATTTCCATGCGGGCGAGCTTAAAAGTAATAAAATTGAATTTTTTCCTGAGCTAGGAATTAATTTCTTTTTATAGTGGCCCGGACAGGCAAGTACAATTGATCATACTTTCTGTGGCCGAGAGCACGATCATGTCCCAGGACCAGCCCAGGACCAGCCCTAGTTCCACTGATCTCTAGATATGCTTGTGTAAGCCTTTACGGACGGTATTCTGTTGATTTCTATGATATTCTAGCACATTGACATCGATGAGTTAGAGCCAATGATGCTAATTACCATGGTAAATGTCGCTGGTCCGTAATCGGGCCCCTGGGCCCTGGCCTTAAATCATAATGGAGTGACCCTTAATAAAGACAAGCATTAAACAAGTCTGTTAATTTGGGTTGCAAAGTTGGGCCAGTAAAATTTGACATTTTTATCAAATTCTAGTGGCCCAAAGGTGTTTTTTGGGCTGGACCTTGGCTAGCAGTCCTGCGCCAATTTTGAGCCCCGCAACGAGGGCATGTTCAGATTATATTATCATCTCAGTTGATTTGATATTCTCTAATGTTCTATCAAACTACAACAGACAGTTGGATAGGGATGTCCTTTTTAGCCATTCCATTCGAAATTCTGAAATCCCCATAGATAGAGTTTGTACGTATAGCCCACCCAGTTAACTAAATAATTCATCTATTCTCACTCATTATCAAGTTTCACTTAGCTCAGGAAATGTATGGCGATCAAGCACGTAAGGGGCATGGTGTAATAGAAGTGGAAGGGATCATATTATCATATATTCATTGGCCTTAAAGGCATGCTCCCACTTTATTTTTATCTTTCAATTATTTGTTTTATTTTTCAACAAATAAACTTTGTAGTAGTAGAAATTTTCTTACATACTAGGTAGGAAGTCCTGAAAACTGAATCCCTTTCACTGTATTATTCCCCTATTTTCAGTCACTATCTAGTTACCTTCTGCAGGGCTTGCGCTTAGCGGTGGCCCGGGTGCCAATGGCCACCTGAAATTTCATTTGGCCACTAGAAATAAGCTATTGGCCACTAACTAATTACTTAGGTTCTACATGTACAACACACAAGTCTATGGTAAGAATATATTTGATGTGTTAGTTTGGCCACCTGAAAAAAAAATTAAGGGAAAGCCCTGTTCTGCCTACAAATTTCAAAGCAATCAACTACGCAAGGGGTTTCTCAGTACGTGAAATAGAAAATATGGCTATATGGCTCGTGCGAGATTGTGATGTTGGGAGCCACGGTAGAGCATAAAAGCCGAGTGTCTACATTCGATATTATCATTTGACAAAGTATTGCAGTAGCATACGAAACGTCGTGATCGTTTAGATTCCTAGTTTTACATTGCGAGACAAGCGAATATCATTAGCGATATTATTTCCGATTTTGTTTCTGTTCAGTATTTGGATTCGAAAAAGGTCCCATCAAGCCCAAACATGTTATGTGAGGGATCTAGCCAAACATGCAATACAATCATTGGACTCTACTTTGCATATTTGTTGGAAATGAACATTGGAAAACAAAGTGAAAGGAATATTTTGTGCAAAAGCTTAATATTCTCTTTAAGAAAGGGCATGGGGGATGTGAGCAATCTTGTAAGCTGTAGGAAAATATATATCTACAAAACAAGAGTCTGACTTTACATGTCCTGGGGGGTGTTTCACAAAGATCCTAAGTTGAACTTAACTCTAAGTTGGACTTAAAAACTATGGTAAGCCATTTGTAGTCTTGGAATAGAATGTATTCAAAAGCAAACATACAAGTGTTTTTGGAATTTTCATAAATTTTACATCAAGAACATGAAATCTCCTTGATAATATAACATATTTATGATTTAAATCAATGTTTTATGCCTTTTAAAAGAACTTTTACCCCCAAAATTAAAGAAACTATCGGCTTTCCATAGTGTTTAAGTCCAACTTAGAGTTAAGCTCAACTTAGGATCTTTGTGAAACACCCCCCTGGTTTGAAAGTATTAAACTGCAACAGACTTGATGATGACTCACTGTTTTGCCAGTGCCTGCTCGAGAGACTTTGCAATATTCATGGCTGAGAGAGATACGCATAGCATAACACATTTACCAGTACACAGCGTACTAACAACAGTTGTTCTACTAGGTACGCTCCTGAGTAGAGAGCAGCAATACGGATTAAATGTCTTTAATCTTGAAGCACTGGAGAGACCTTCAACCGGGTTACGTGGATGCATGGCTCATAGAGATACCATGGGACCCCAAGGCAAGGGTAAAACTAGGGGTGAAATGCAAAACACTGAGAGTTGTGCCAAGATATGCAATATTGGATGAACTCTCTCATTCCTAAGCAATACAGTCAAACCTGTGAATAGACCACCAAAGAGGAACAATAAAAGTGGCCACTGTAGACAGGTGACCTCTATAGACAGGTCTCACAGCATTGTGGGGGGGGGGGGGGTTTACTGCAAGGAATCATTTTTTGGTGGCCACGATAGGCAGGTGGTTGCTGAGACAGTTAGACTATAGTTTTTATGTAACGCATAAAGCCCTCTGCAGACAGAGACGACTCGACCGGTTTTCATTCGGATCGGCTCAGTTTTGAGTGCCTTGCGACACACATTTTGCCAGTCGAGAGACAGTCGGATGCCAGTTGGCGCCAATTCAACACGATGAATCGGATCCGACCTACCGGGCCCAACTCTAGCCTGATTGAAACCAGTCGGATCGGGTCGAGTCGGCTCTGTCTGCAGAGGGCTTAACACATTGCCAATACACACACATCCTTTTTCCCTGTATCATTGCACTGGTTGAGGATACATGATCAATGAAACTACATGTAAATACAGATCCTATAACCTGCAGTACACAGACTTGATAATTCACAGTCTACATGTACTTCTGCAGGCTTGAATGACAGTGCACAAGGTTACTGGAGCCCAAGGGTGGGGAGGATTAATATTAAACCTATGGTTAATGTTTTCACCCCTCAAAATATTTGCCTGTATATTTATTTAAGAGCACACATATCCGTTAAAACAAAACATATCCTTAACCTGCTCTAAACTGTAGTACTCAGTTGTGATGATTCACTGGATTGATCCTGCATGCTTGAGTGGCAATGCACAGGGTACCGTGCATGCTCAGGGAAATTGGAGCCCAAGGGCTGGGAGGATTAATATTAAAACTATGGTTAATGCTTTCACCCCTCATAATATTTGATATCATTTATAAATCAAAATACCTGAAGTTCATCTAACTTGATCGACACTCTACTGCTCAGTTTTGATGATTCACCGTTCTGTTTCTGCAGGCTTGAATGGCAATGCACAAGGTACCGTGTACAGTGCATCTATGGCTCAGCGAGATTGGAGCCCAAGGGTGGCAAGGATTTATTAACCAAACCAAACAGAATAGAACAGAGGGGTTCAAATGTTCAACCCCTCAAAATATTTTATATCATTTATTAATCAAAATACTGTTTGAAATTCCTTTAACTTGATCTTAGCTGTACTGCTCAGACTTGATGATTCATTGTTCTGTTTCTAGAGGCTTGAATGACAATGCACAGTGCATGTATAGCTCAGGGAGATTGGAGCCCAGGGGTGGAGAGGATGTATAATGACCAGTTGATAATGATCAAACCAAACCAAACACAACAGAGGGGTGTAAATGTTCAACCCCCCTCAAAATATTTGATAGTGCATTTATTAATGAAAATACTGTTTAAAATTCCTTTAACCTGCTCTTAGCTGTACTGCTCAGTTTTGTTGATTCATTGTTCTGTTTCTGCAGGCATGAATGGCGATGCACAAGGTACCATGCATGCTCGGGGAAATTGGAGCCCAAGGGTGGGGAGGATTAATATTAAAACTATGGTTAATGTTTTAACCCCTCAAAATATATCAAAATACCTCAAGTTCCTTTGACTTGATCGATACTCTACTGCTCAGACTTGATGATTCTTCGTTCTGTTTCTGCATGCTTGAATGGCAATGCACAGTGCATCTATGGCTCAGGGAGATTGGAGCCCAAGGGTGGCGAGGATTTATAATCAACCAAACAGATTAGAGGGGCAAATGTTTTAACCATCAAAATATGTATGAAAACAAATACCTGAAAATCCTTTAACTTAATCTGAATTGTTCAGACGTGATGATTCACCGGTCTACTTCTCCAGGCTTGAATGGCGGATGCACAGGGTACCGTGCACGTATGGCACAGGGAAAAAGGAGATAACCAAATCCATTAACTGTTGCACAAGAGTGAGACTTCTCAAAATTACCAATATTTCATAGTATAACAGGTCACCAGCAATACAATGTCCAGGATGATCCAGGATGCAATTTGGTTGATGACAGACTATACTTTGACTGAATTTCAAAGGGCCCATTGTCCTGATTCCTATAATCAGAACTCAAGGAATTGACTGGATAATGAAAGGAAACCTTAGAATATCTCCGGGGACCATAGCAAAGAGACAATAAGTGCAAAGTGTTACCGGTAGTCTTTTTCTTTTTAGGCCCAGCTCAAGTTGAGCCACTGACAAGCATTCGGGCCATTAAGTACTGAACAAGACCTTAACTCATGAAAATACAATATTTTGATGCAAAACACCTCAAATAAAAAATAATTTCCTGCACCTGGATACAAACTGCAGCAGACGGAACTGTGAATCACTATTTTGGCAATAAATGACGATAAAAAGCATAGCCAATATGCAGTGCTCGAAATTAGCATGCTAGGTCCGCTGGCCCGGGGCCACTAAAAATTGGCTCTGGGCCACCAAATTTCATTGATCCTAAATTCTACTGGCCTATTCGGGGCAACCAAATTTAACAGAATTTGTTATGTTTTTTCTTTGTATGGGGCCACCAGATTTAGGTTTCGGGCCACTCAAAGTTGAACAATCTTGTTTTTACTTGCCCGACTGGGCCACAAGGCAAAAAGGTTCATTTCTAGCATTGCAATATGGCTCAGAGAGGTTGTTTCCCAGGGTTGGTACGGTAGGGATTTACAACGTATACTAACCAAAGAATCAAGAGACCCGCAGAAGACTAAAGGATAACTACTGGGTATTTGAGAGGCAAGTGCCACAAGGGCAGGCAGGGGATTAAGTGGATTTAAGATGACAGGATTAGAAAGTAATGAACCCAGAGCTGAGGAATTCAGACAGCAGTTAGGGATTAAAATTATACCACATAGGAACCTTTACTGTACAAATTTTGTTTATAATTTTCTGGAAGACCAAACGGCTATAGACCAATCAGCAAGTTACCGAATCAAGAGACCCACAAAAGACTAAAGGATAGCTATCTAAAGGATAGCAAGTGCCACAAGGCAGGGGATTAAGTGGATTTAAGATGACAGGATTAGAAAATAATGAACCCAGAGCTGAGGAATTCAGACAGCAGTTAGGGATTAAAATTATACCATGTAGGAACGTTCACTGTAAAAAAAAAAAGAACTCAGTTATTGATCTTGGACTAGAACTGTACTAAGAATGTTATTGAGTTATTGACTTACTGGGTTGCTAACTAGAGTTGCAAAGAGCTCTCCCCCCTGTATGAGTGCATCCAGACCCTGCCGTCCACCCCGGAACTCAGCAAAGTAATTGGTCTTGGTGTACAGGGAACAGGTCTCTCTCGGCACAACCTGCAAGGTACAAACATAAATAGGATAATGTCTATAGGGGAAACAATTTAAAATATAAATACTAATTTTGTCAAAAAAATACAAAAGCGTCATAAGAACATAAATATATGAATAATTAAGTGGTTAGCAATGTGATGTTCGATCCTTGAGCTATCCTGACCTGAAATGTTGATGATCTTAAACGTTTTAAACATTTTATTATAATAATAATGGCCTCCCATTATCCCAGAGAAGCCCATTTTCATTTGTAAAGTAATAATGGCCTTAAATATAATCACATTTGAGCAAATATTTATGAATCAAATGTTTTTGTCAGATCTTGAACTCTTCATAGTGCACCATAATTTTAGTCAGAACAGTCTCCCCCTAAAACAGTAATCAATAATTAACCAAAGGCCATACACTATTGCATAGCACTAATATAGAGCAACAATTTGTTCACAATCATAATGTAATAATCACCATAATGTCCTTGTGAATGAAACCCAGCTTCTTGTGGGCCGTCCTCAGATGGGAGTACATGTAGTTTCTCCACCACCACCACCATTGCTCTCAGTCCCATGGGTAGTGGGTACTAATATTCTATGTCTAGTATTTCAATTTTTTTGTTGGTACAGTCATGGAAGGTTTGAATACTTAAAGGGCATCAAGAGTGGGGATGCTACATAGCGGGTCGCCATTTTGAACTGGGTTAGTTTGCGCGCACCGCATGACACTGAGCTAACGTGCATTACGCACCGTGCGCAACGCGTATGCAAGATGGCGCCGCGCATCTCATTTGACGAATCTGAACTACCTTTAAATATCAACTCACCATGATGTCCTTGTGAATGAAGCCCCGTCTCTTGTGGGCGGGTCTCAGGTGGGGGTATTCCTCAGTGCTCGTAGCTTCGATCTGCCAGACCTCCTTCCATACATCATACAGGTCCTCATGCACGGGGTATACTCCAGAGTGGTGGGGGGCTACAGAGTACCCCTTGGTGATTGGGATATTGTAATCCTGAAAAATAATACAAAATTAAGATTAAAACATTTTATGGTTATTTTTTATTGTGTCTTTATATTCTTGTTTCATCTTTCTACCAATCTGTCTTCCACATATCATACAGGTCCCCATGCACGGGGTACACTCGAGAGTGATGGGGGGCTACGGAGTACCCCTTAGTGATCAGGATCTTGTAATCCTGAAAAAATAATAACAAATGACATGTAAACATGTAAACTATATTTTTAATCAAGAAGGAGTATCTTTTCATTCCTTTGGTTATCGGAATCAAATTAAAACATTTGATGCAACTTTTTTAATCAATCAACTAAGTTGTGTCTTTTTCATTCTTGTTTTATCTTTCAACCAATCTTTCTTCACAATTCATTGAGGTCATCATACACTGGATAGACACCAGAGTATTGGGGGCTACAGAAAACCTCTTGATGATTTTGATCTCAGTTATCCTGAGAAAAAAAATACAAACCGAATTAAAATGTCTAACCTATATTTTTTTAATCAACAAAGTAGTGTCTTTCCATTCTCGTGTTATCTTTCTAGTTTCTACCAGCGTTTCTTCCACATATCAGAGAGATACTGTACTGAACCTGTGCAAAGAATAGACACCTAAATGTATGTAAGTAGTACAATGTAGGGGGCTATCAACATCGTATACTAGATCTTGTATTGCCGTGATAATATTATCCCTTATGAGGCTTATATAGTCAGGGATGCCGGTGAGCAATTTATTTCAAATTAAATCAGTAGCCTGAGAAAATTGAGCTGTGAATCCTGTGATCCTGTATGGAAAATGACTAACATGAGCTTGGGTTTATGGGTCAACAGGCCCTGATGAATGTAGGACTTTGCTTAACCCCTTGCCTACAAAATATTGCATTTCCCATAGAGTTAATACATGTATGCTACACCTGTAGCCCATTTCATAAAACACTTACAATTGTTGTAAGTGTCCAATTATTGTAACTATTTGGTCAACAGCCGATCAACATGGAGCATTACAGCTGTTGCCATAGTACTTAGTAGTTACAATAATTACAAGTGTTTTATAAAAATGGGCTACCAGTTCCAGTATTGAGTAGGTTAAAAGCTGGCAACCCTGCTACAGCTGGTAGACAAGGGATTAAGTTACCAGGATGGGATCAAACAGGATGCGTGTCAAATATACCATAACTCCTGGTTAATGAGTCTAGACAGCTGATTACTCACAACACAGGTGTCATTCTAGGTCAATGTCAGAGATTTTCCCCCATGTACACATTTTTGGTAGATTCCACCATTCACAAGTTCTGCATCATGACTGGACAAAGTAATAAATGTGTTTACATCTTGTTTTACTACACTGTGCGTATCCTGGTAGAGATTTTCTTGCACTTGATGCATAACTAGTGCAACTGCAGACTTCATTCAAAATAGTATGAATATTATGAATATCCGATATCCTGGTTAATAATTATTCTCTAACTTGACAGCTACATGTACGTACTTATTCACATCATGTGGGTTATGCACAGAGATTGTTTTAGTTTAGAAGCTGAAATTAACTTTACAGTAGGTTGGAGGACTTTTATGCACTTGCTCTGCAATTTGTAATAGATGAGAGTCTGTGGTCATTTTAATACATTCTTCATTCTACAACAAATATTACTGACTTTATTATTTGGTTCACAAATAAACATCTAAAATGATGTGGGGTGTGGGCATTACTTCAAAATCTTTTCCCAGCATCTACTTGTAGACTGGTACGTAATCAGCGCAATTTTCTACACTGTCGATACTCTGTGCATTATGAAGAGGTATGCTGCACACGTACAGCGGTGTAGAGCTTATTAGAATACTAGGTAGTGAGTATTACATGCTGGCATGGATTGGAGCCTTTTGGATGCTCGGCAGGAAGCCTGGTTTCGACTTTCGATCCCTCCATACCAAGCTCTGTGTATACTAATACCAATACATGATACCCCGGAGGTATATGACATACAAGATTTGACCTTAAAGTTAAAAGCACATACAATGTTGTTGTCATAAAAGAGCCCTTGTAAATTGAGTTCAATGCAGAACAAATTTTAGTGTGCTATTTTCATGTTTGAAAATCAGCCCCTGAAAACCATGTACTGATGTAGGCATACAAGTAGCAAGGGTGTAGAGCTTATAATAGAATGGTGTGTAAGTAACTGAATATTACATGATGTGGGCATGGATCATGGATGGGATGCTGGTTTCCATTAATTCCTCCATACCACAGCTTTGCATTACTATGACCACATTTCAGAGAAAATGTACACAAGATTTGACCTCAAATTCTTGGCACATACTTAGATTTTTATGGGAAGCTTTAAACTCTTTTTTAGCAATTTTTTTTTTTTTTTTTTTTGGGGGGGGGGGGGGGGGGGCAATTACCCCCCAGGCCCCAGTCTCCATGTGTTTTTTTACTGAAATACGAACATCTACAAGTTTGTAAACTGGCAAATATTAATTATCAGCTAATTTGTTCTCACTCCCAAATATACACTCTGCAGTCTTCATAATGATGAAGCCATACGTATGCTGCACACATTCAGGATGTGTAGAGCTCATTAGAATGGTGTGCCAGTATTACAATTTACATACATGTTGGAAGAGATTCTGTTTTGGTCTTTCCACTCCATACCACAGCCCTACACACTAATACATGGTACCCTGGAGGAATGTGTGTGCAAGGTTTGACCTCAAGTTCTTGGCACAGCAAAGCGCTACATGTGTGCTGAAATAAATCTCTGATGGCCATGCGAATGCAATCTGTCAGTCAATATTACCGCACAGCTCCCTACTGTGCTGTGCACCGTAATAACATGACACGGTACTTTGCCTAGCTGCTAAATAAATTTGGATAATTCTTACTTCATTTTATTGCATCCAAAATTCAAAATAAATATTTGGCCCGTATGTCAGTCAACATTTATTTACACTTTACACTTTGCATGCCTCTGATAAATAATGTTTGATTTCATAATTCTTTTATTTGTATCAAAATTTAAAATTGTAAACAATGATCTTTACACATGGCTCTGCTAAAAAAAAAATTGATTTCTTATTTCATTTCATTGCATCCTAAATTTAAAAATATATTTTTGACAGGTCAGTCAATGTTTACTGTGTATACAGTGACATACAGCTCTGTGCATTGCTTACATATAAAGCAGGGCTCCACACTCACCTTTTAAGTCAGTTGCCCGGTCGGGCCAGGGAAATAGTTTCTTCCCCTATTCTGGTGGCCCGAAAGAAAATTTACTGGCCCAAAAATTATATTTCACAAGTAAGCTTTTTACTATTCAAAATATCACTCTTTCCTAATCAAACCTGTGATTACAGATGACATAAAAGAAAACATGATTTCTAAATTTTGTCAATGTCGGGTTGAAAATCTGCTTGCCCGATCGGGCCACCAAAATATGACTTTTATACATTTTGCTGGCCCCAAGTGCAATTTCACTGGCCCCGGGCCAGCGGGCCAGTGCGAGTGTCGAGCCTTGTATAAAGGAATCATTTACTTACAATTTAACATAGACTTGTAATGAAAAGGAGCAAAGAAAAAAGGGTTTCTCCTGATTCAAAGTGTTGAACCAACCAAAGAATTTCTTGTCAAGTTATAGTAGCTGCGCTATATAAATGTTCATATTATTATTATTATTATTGTTAGTTTTAAAAGCCCGTATTCACATCTAGGAGGTTTGTAGGATGTTTGTACAAACCATGGTTTGATGATGGTTTACATCTATGGAATGCTGCTCGCATACCATAAATTGTAAATCAACATTGTTAACCAAGTATGGAGTTTACATTCCTTCTCCATCAGTTTACAAATGGCATTCCATAGATGTAAACCTTGGTCAAACCATGGTTTGTACAAACCTCCTACAAACCTCCTTTGTGAATACGGGCCTATATGTTTGAAATAAAAATATATTTTGGTCATCTTTATTTAATGATATCAATATATACTGGATAGGACATCATGGACATAGCCTGAGGCCTTGGCTCTGAACAAATAATAGTGTTTACAATGCACTGCAATAAATCAATGCCCTATGTCCATTGTACTATAAATTTAACTGAAGATTGTCTATAAATCATTATTATAAAAGAGATCATATTTGTCAATAAATTAATTGTATACCTTTATAGTAAATAACCCCTTTCATTCATGCACTAAGGTTTTGTTCATAAATTTTACTCTAGATCCATAGTTAGATATTCTAGATCATATCTGGCAACAAATGTATTATTTGATCAATTTCCAATTCATTCTATTTAATAGTCCCATTATTACTCCAGATTGGCTATCAGTTATTCTGTAAACTATCTTAGTTTTATTTTATACAACTCTTATCCATTTCTGTAGGGCCCTTCTAAAGTCTGATTTTATTAAGTTTTGAGCTCTTCATCAGATTAGTCTGGAAGTACTGGGACTAATCATTATTGTGCTGTTGTTGGCTGGTCTCCCTGAATAACAGTGTCCTTGATATGAATTATACAGTACCATACATTGTAGATGCTTTTTACAATGCAAAATTTAAGTCCCTATTAGATGATATAACATGGGGGCACAAAACTAAACCTATGATGTAACAAGGGGCACATGTCTAAATTGTCTACCCAAGTATGAGAACAAGAGGTCAAAAACTAGATGCCTGTAATCGGACAAGACGGCCAATAACTACCACAATGATGTGACAAAGGGGTGGAAGACTTTACACCTATGATGTAACAAGGTGCCCCATAATAATCCTTATTATGATACAGCACAGCTAACCCCTTCCCTTCAAGTTTATGAAATCCCCACAGACTTTGTACACAACCCACTCGGTTCCCGTAGTCAAGGGGTTAAAGAAATGTTTTCCATTTGGATTTGACTTCACAACAGGTTATTTAACCCGTTCCCTTCAAGATTCTGAAATTCCTATCATAGACTTTGTTCATAGCCCACCAAGCAATGCAGAAATTATTTTTTTTATTTTAGGGGGCTACTTTTTCAATCTGATGGATATCACAAAATATATCACATAATACCCTTTGGTAATTTTAGGGGCTATCTACTGATTTCAGGAGGCTATTTTGAAAATCAGGGGGCAAAATCGCCCTCAGCCCCCGTATATTTCCTACCCTGCCACCAAGTTCCTGTAAGTAAGCAAGGAGGTACTAGTCTAGTAGTACCTCCTTGGTGTAAGCACCGACTTAACCCATTCCCTTTGAGTTTCTGAAATCCCTATAGACTTTGTACATAGCCCAGCCAGTTCCTGTAAGTAAGCAAGGAGGTAGTAGTACCTCCTTGCTGTAAGCAACGACTTAACCCATTCCCTTTGAGTTTCTGAAATCCCTATAGACTTTGTACATAGCCCAGCCAGTTCCTGTAAGTAAGCAAGGAGGTAGTAGTACCTCCTTGCTGTAAGCAACGACTTAACCCATTCCCTTTGAGTTTCTGAAATCCCCATAGACTTTGTACACAACTTACCTGGCTTTTCGTCAGGGAAAAAATAAATATTTATTTTTGGGGGGGGGGGGCTACTTTTCAAGCTTGCCTGCATGAAAATAACACTCTCATTTGTTTTGCATTGAACTACTATGCAAATTTACGAGGGCTGTTTTATGATTTTCCGGGGCACTTTTTGGCATTTCGGGGGCGAATTGAATTCGCCCTAAGCCCCCCGCCCTGTGTATTTCTTTCACTGTTTTCTGTAGTCAAGGGAATAACAGACATTCAATTGATATGATCTGTGTTCATTGAAGATTGTCAGCAGACAGTATTCTGAATACATAAAATCACGCAAGGGTACTCTTGTTGCCAAAATAAATTAATTTAGATTTATTTCATTCATGAATTTAATTTTCAATACAGACTTCAATGAATTAGTACAATGCTCACGGAGAGGAGTGTATTCAGTGCAGGACAAACGGTGACCTTATAAAATTAAAATTGTAGAATGGAGATAAGATTTGACCTCAATCTTTTGGCAAATACACATCAATGGCAAAGCTCTGCACTGCACTAAAGACCTACATTGTATGGATAGACCACTGTCCATGTATTATTCATAGCAGATTGCCAACAAATGATTTTGTATGCATGGTCTACAAATATGCCACATTTATTGGAGAATCCCTACCACAGAATCACTGTGTGTAACACATTCCATGTACACAAAATGCTGTGCATCCAAATAAATATTGTGGTTACGGTACCATTGTGAATTGTGATTGTCCTCTAACTTTTTATCATGTCAACATTGCCTTTAATGTAAGAAATACCATTTTCCGAAACTGAATTTCTCATTTTTGTTTACGGGGATAGACTAGAGACAAGTTGGTACCATCCTCCTTGGTACAGTATCCGTCAAAATAAACTAACCCCCCTAACGCGAGTAACGTTTTCAAAACGTTAATTATATTTCTAACGCGTTAGGAAGTTCCCTAACGCGTTAGGAAGATTCCTAACGCGTTAGAAAGTTCCCTAACGCGTTAGAAAGTTCCCTAACGCATTAGGAAGTTTCCGCGTTAGGAATTTTCCGAGTGCGCCAGCAATGTCCCAAACGTTTAAATAAAAACGATGTTTCAGATTTATTCTAAGTCATTTTCTCGTAGCGCAAATTGGCTCTTTGTCCGCCAATGTTGAGCAGTTATTTATACCATACACAGAAATAATCATGTCAAAATGAAACACACAAAAAAACCCATGGATGGTACATTTTTAATGGCTTTCAGTGAAATCAAGAAATCATTGTTTCAGTATTCAGTGAATAATATCATTGTTTTCAGTATCATTTTGAGAAATGTTTACCAAGGTACGCATGCCTATACATCAGGGATGCCAGTGGCAAATGGCTCCAGGGCCTGAAAATTTGTGGAGACTCAAAATAATGCGTGCGAAGCGCACATCACGAGCGCGAAGTCCCTTTAGCCGGGGTCCAGGGCATGCTTTAGAGCCCTGGAAGCTCTGGGGTTCCAGATGCTCTCTGGTGCAATTTGAGCCTATTTTGGGGATCATATCCCCTAAAAAAATATATATAATTTAAATTTTTAAAAATTACTAAAAAAAAAAAAGGGAGCCGGAATTGTTTTCAAAAAAACGGAAAAGCCGGAATTCCGGCTATAGCCGGAACTCTGGCATCCCTGATACATGTAGCAACATAATGTAAAAAGTGTATTTTTTTATCAAAATGCTACAAGTCAACAGCACTGTATCATGTATGTAAAGTACAGCAATGTTATTGTCAATGTGCAGTGGATATGATGTGTGAGTCACCGTAATGGGGATGACAGGACAGCCTGTAGACTGCAACACTTGCTCATATATCCGGACAGTGCAGGCCAGGCCAGGCCAGGAGTTGATACAGGGCAGGCCTAGGGTGATTTAGGGATCAACATCCCCACAAGAGGCCTGGGCTGGATGACTGGGAAAGAAAACTGTTTCAATGTTCATATAAACTATGTCCTAGGATTTTATACCATAAATAACAGATTCAGAACTCGGTCCTGGAAATATATTCAGACTGTAGTGTATTGGCGATTTACAATTTGACATAAGTATGTAGACTGCAACACTTGCTCGTATGTCCAGATAGTGCAGGCCAGGGGTGATACAGTGCATTTAGCTCTCAAAATCCCCACAAGAGACTGGAAACCACACCAGAACCCTTAGAAAGATAGGTTTACATTTTCGTTAGAAGATTTCACAAAAGAATTAAATCACGACACGTCCTGGAAATATACAGACTAATAATCAAAGTAAATCTAAAAATCACGTTAGAGCACCAGATGGCTTGCTGTATGGAAAACCACAGTAAGAATCCTAGATAGAAAAAGTTGTTTTTTCACATTTTCATGCAAGGATTTTAAGGCTAATATTGTAGATTCAAGAAAGAGAAGAGAACGAGAAAGAGAAAAGGCAAAATGACACACAGAACAAATCATGTACAGCATTGATATCATCATAATCCAAGAGGAAAATAAATTGGCAGGAAGTCGTGTGATGATATACATTAGTCTTAGTAAAATGTTCGATTTCAATTCCTGTAGTAGGTTTCAATAATGTTTCTTTTAAAAACAATAGATTAGGGATTCATGGAAGAGAAGAGAAAGAGAAGAGGCAATATGACAGAGATACATGTACACAGTACAAACCATGTACAACATCTCTATCATAATCCAAGAGGAAAATAAATTGGCAGGAAGTTTGTGAATGATATATTACAACATGATGATGACCAATTAGTGATTGTTTTTGTTAGATTTTGATTTAATGTTCCTGCTATGTTTCAATGAGGCTTTCTTTGAAAACAATTACTAATTCAATAGATTGTGGATTCATGAGCTTATAGAAGATAAAGAGAAAATGACAGAGACTTTTGTACACAGTACAAATCATGTAAAAAACTTCTCTAATATCATAATCCAGTCTGACCAAAATAAATTGGCAGGAAGTTGTGTGATGACACAAAATGATGACATAACCAATTAGTGATTGTTTTTTATATTCATGTGGAAGGCCTAAATGAGGTTTTCTTTGAAAACAATATGTGAATCTAATTCAATAGTTGTGTATTCATGGAATAGAAGATAAAGAGAAAAATGACAGAGACTTGATACATGGTACAAATCATGTACGACATCTCTGTCATCGTAATCCAATCTGAGGAAAATGAATTTGCAGGAAGTTTGGTGATGATAGTACAAAATGATGACCAAATAGTGATTGTTTTTGTTAGATGTTTATATTTCATTTGTAATAATTCAATAGAGTATGGATTCATAGTCGAGTTCAGAGATTTAGAACCAGAACGTCAATGACGTAGCGCTCATCCGGCATCTCGCAACATCAAATATCGCAAATTTCATGTGGTACACTTTTCAACTGGTCAAAAAATAACAATTTGATGCCCTGGAAGGGACATAAAAATTAAAAAAAATTAAAATTAGAGTGAAAAAAATATAAATTTGACGCCCCGGAAGGGACATGGGGAAAAACAAACAAACAAACAAACAAACAAACAAACAAACAAACAAACAAAAAAACAAAAAATAAATAAATAAATAAAAATAAATAAATAAATAAATACATTTTAAAAAAATAAATAAAATAATTAAAAATTACCATGATTAATTAATGGAGGAAAATTTCAAAATTCTGTGTAGAAGTTTAGTGTACCAAAGTTAGCTCTACCAGATAAAGCAAACCAAATCAAAATCGGTCGAGAAATGAAGGAGAAGAAGCATTTTTTTGTGATTTCGAATAATTTGCATAAATTACCATAGATTCTGTGTAGAAGTTTTAAATCCCCCTCCTAGCCCTATCTTATGAAACAATCAGAATCAAATCGGTTGAAAAATAACGAAGAAGAAGCATTTTGAAAACTGTGGACGGACGGACGGACGCCACGCCATGGCATAAGCTCATCGGGCCCTTCGGGCTGGATGAGCTAAAAATGACAGAGACTTGCGTACACGGTACAAATCAAGTACGACATCTCTATCATCGTGGACCAAGAGGAAAATAAATTTGCAGGAAGTTTTGTGATGATTGTATAAAATGATGACCAATTAGTGTTTGTTTTTGTTAGATTTAGATATTTCGTTTCTAATAATTCAATAGATTATGAATTCATAGAAGATAGTTTAGAGATAAAGAGACAAATGACAGAGACTTGTGAACACAATATAAATCATGTGCGACATCTCTATCATCGTAATCCAGGGGGGAAAATGAGTCACGAATCACTGGCAAGACTAGGAGTGTGGGAAATAAACAATTTCAAGTCCTGTCCCTTCGCAGAACCTTCCATGTGAAGGGACCCAAGTAAAATGGGTGCACTAGAGTGAACTGTTTGTGTTGTGTGGGAAGACAATGTGGGATGCATGTAAAATGGGTGCACTCGAATGAACGGTTTGTGCCATTTGAAAGGTGGTGTGGTGTGGGATTGTGGGAAGAGGGTTTGCATTCATGAGAAACTTGTGTCTTCAATGTAAGTTGTACAAGTTGGACATTTCACCATTCTTAATTCACAGATGCTATGACTCTCTTTACATTGTAAATATAGAGAATTTTAGCAAATTACAGAAACCAGTGTTGTCACTCAAGTTTTCTTTTGTTTGCCATGTTGTCCTTTAGAAAATCAAAACAAAATACAATCTTCATGGAAAATTGTTACTTTTATACAGTTTGGCAGCACCACATCTTTCTAACTGTGGCTGAACGAAACAACCACACAAATCATAACAGATATTGGACTACTACTCAGGGTCAAGAACTTTTAAAACATCTACTTTGAGTACTTACAATTTAGCAAACTGCTTGTTCTTTTCCATTCTGTCAGCTTTACACTGATGTTCATGAGAAACCACCACCACATAAAACACAACATGGAACTAAAAAAAGATAAATTACTTTTGAGAATACTTACAATAGCAAACTGCTTGTTCTTTTCCATGAGTTCTTTCAGCTTGCCCGGACCTCCTTTGACAAGATGCGGCTGTCCGTGATCCCACATGTGAGGGAACCACCAGAAGTTTTTCGCCAATTCCAGAATCTTGCGATCGCCGGCGTTCTCCTCCTCAGTGCCCTTCTCAAAGTACTTTCCGGACCATCCAAGGTTGAAATAGAAGCCGTCGACCAGGTCCCGTCTTATCTCCGCTTGGACCTCAACCATATTCTGTCAGGGAGAAAATGATGTTTAGATTATAATAATAATAATAATAATAATATCCTTGATTTATATAGCGCCTATCACGATTGATAATCATCTCTAAGCACTTTCCCGGTCATCGGATACATTCTGCAATCAATCCAGCACACAAAGTGCACTTGGGAAAAGGAAAACTCCACCCCATAAAATTGATGCCTGCTGTGAAAGAAGGGGGAATCAAACAAAAATGCGGGGAAATCTGAGCAAAAAGAGTACATAGTGATGAACAAGTTATGACAGTTTAAACTTTGTTGAGAACTGTGTGGCCCAGTCGGGAAGACGAGCAGACAAGTTTTACAATTTCAAACAACGAATCTAGTATTTTAGGCATAACTCTCAAGACCCTTTCTTGTTTCTTGTTTGATACAAATTTTCACTGGGAATTAATTTCACTATTCTTAGATTCTTATGCAACATCATAACAGGTTGAAATGGAAGTCCTGCACCAGGTACCATCTAATCTCCTCTTGGACCTCGAGCATATTCTGATGGGGGAAAATAAGAATTTAGCTCTTTTAACATAACCTCGACTAGATGCAATTTCCATACTGTGATCGTCTACCCCCATGCCCCCCACCCCCCCCCCCCCCCCCCCCACACACACCACACACAACAAAATAGAGAGGAGGCATTACCTGGGAGAATAGTGATACCAGATCTATCAATTCTGGCATTGTCAGTTTGAAAATATAGTTACCCGATTGCATCTCCAAAATATTAATTTAATTTACATTTTTGTTGCCCGAAAGTAATATTTGATCGGCCCGGGCCAGCAGGTAAGTATTGTCTATCTCGACTTTTACCTTTCTCCTATAAATTAACAATTTTAAAAACATCCCAGATTTTATAATACAAGCTAGAGTCATAAACCTAGGTCTGCCTTTGCCGAGTAGTCAGGATGCATGATGCAGACCCTAATATCCTGCATGTTCTCAACAGATTATATCCTGAACATTACAACAAAACACAGTACGATGTCTGGCTTATTTCTAGGAAAATGGTTCTCCTAGATATGTGGTTTTTTTAAAGTTTTCTTACGTGAGTTATGTCCCTGTATTTAATGTAGCACTGTGCAAAGTGCTTTCTACAAAATTTAGGTCTGCCTTTTCCTTTGCCTTGCATGACGCTGAATTCAGATTTTGGACAATACTCTGAACATTGAATTTGCAACAAATTGCACAAGATACAGTCATATCTTCAGACAACCTGTGTATACGTTGGGACACTGACAAGCCATAGTAAACAAGAATAGAAGCCACTGTACACAAGTGACCACTTCTAATATAATAATTTTTTCTCTGCAGGGGATCACTTTTTGTGCCCACTATAGACAAGACGGCTGCTAAAGACAGATGGCCGCTTTAAAGACAGGTTTTACCGTATTTCTTTTAAAAGATGATTTAATTTTGAATACTAAAATGATTCAATGTTTTGACCCTGCATGAATTCAGCACCTGGGTCTGCCTTAGCCTTGCAGTCAGGATGTATGATGCCGACCCTTACTTCCTGCATGTCTCCAACCTGTCTGTCTGTCACTGTCCGCCAGCTTCTTCCTATTCTATTCTCTTCCCAAAATATTTGTTTTTATTATAGAAATTTATCTACATTCTGTTCTCTTTCAATAGGTTATCTAAAGAGTGATGTTATCAATTGCTGCCATTTTCCAATTGCTTGAAATATTATGTGAATCAACACTCCTCTTCAGTCTGTTTTTCAATCTGATACTCTGATTGTTTCTCCTTTAAAAAAGACATTCAAATCAATTTGTATAAAACAATCCTCTGAAATTCAGTCTGATATTCTGATAATTGTTTCTTCTTCAAAGACCCTAATGACTGTTTTCAATTTGTATACTGTACAACCATGACAAATTACATTTCAGGACTTCTAAGATAACTAAACTGTAATTAGATGTTCTAGGAAGACATGCACTTCATAAATATGAGACAGTTTTGAGCTTAAAAAATAAAATTAATTCTAGTAAAATTAAATTAACAAGTGGGTTTTATATTTTGCTTGTCAACATTGCATTCTAAGATGTCAGAGTATTTCCAAGACCAATCCTAAATGTAATACAGTGAATATCTCACCTCTACATCTGCCTCCGTCAGCCGTATTCCAGTTCTCCCAACAAAGATGTCATCGATGTCAATCAGAATGTATCTGTCCATCGTCGTCTGCAAGCGTCCATTCGTCAGCAGCGCAACACTGTCCAGCAATAGGGTCATGTGCAGGAACTGATCCACGGAGTATCCAAAAAAAATCCTTTTAATTCCATCGAGCAAACCCCTATCATACACCACACACGTTTTACTGCTTGCTTGAATAGAGCTTGTATTGAGACTCTCAACGACCTGTGGTTGGACATCCACTACAGCTTCCATCACAGGTATGTACGTTGAGTGGTTAGTCCTGAACGTGATCCAGTGGTCCGGAAGGTTGCCGTGTAATCTTTGGTTTGCTTTTGTGATGCGCGGAACGCCGCTATTCTCATTGATGATCGGGTCTTTTAACTTCACGTGCTGGCTGAGATACAGTGGGTAGCTCCTAACTTGGGGGAAATCCAGCACTGGCACCTCTGGCTGCGCTAGTATTATTAATCCAATCCCGTAGGTCTGGCAGTACTCATCTATCACTTTGGTCTTGACGCTGCTAAGGTGAGAATACGACCTCAGACTTTCAAAAATAATAACGCTGAAGCGACCCGTCTCACCAATCGTAAGTTGCGGCCATGAGTTCTCGTGCACAAGGGCAGCTTTCACTTTAAAGCGGTGCGACTGCAAGATGTTTAAAAGGCTGCGCCCAGATTCTGAGTGCTCCAGGAAGACGAGCACCCACTCCAAGGTTTCCTTGGGAACCTTGGGTGCAGTCCTGTAGACAGGTTCCTCTTCCAGAGGAAGCCGCTGAGGTCTCTTTGCCGCTTTATCAAACTCCTCCTCCAATCGTGCCAGCGATTGCAACTTCCCGACCCCATCCTCCGACAAGGTTTGAACTCTGACCGGAGCATTAGTCCTAAGTACAGAGGTTTCAGAGTTTGATTTCCGCTGAACGTCGACCTTCACACTAGAGGTCTTGTCTGAAGTGTCCTGCATCGCCAACATCCACAGGGACATGAGACTTGCCACTAGGAGGGCAAGGAACAACCGCCGTGCACGGCCGGGAATGGAGCACCGGCGCATGCTCAAGCAAAGTCTAATACTGCTCGCCACCATGACTGAAAGTTATCTTCTCCCCTTTCTAACAGAAGACAATTATTATCATTTCCTTCAGCTCAGAAATATTCAAAGAGCTACATTCATTGATGCAAAAATTGAGCATCAACTAATGCGATGTTTGCATGCTGCTCAAATTCAATTTTAGACGTAGCCATCCTCAAAGTCAGGGTTAAATCTTGTTGCTCCGAAATAAACAATCATTTGATTAGCCATGTTTACAATCTGAGACGCGTGATAACAAAAATACAGTGTATTTTCACAAACAAAAGGAGACTGAGAGATTGATTCATCTGCCAAATATGAACAACTCTTCCTGAATCACTTTAAAGCAGGAAGCTCAATCGTGCTAGCCGCCAAACAAAAATTCCTCATTCAGATATCACACATCAAAACTCTACTAGTTACAAATTTCCATTCATGGTGACTAGCTCCCTGTTGCAGCATACATTGTACATCTACATGCACGGATATTGCGTAGCTTTGCTGTCAACTCTGTGGCTTGACTATTAAATCAGTAACTCAGTATACAGACTGAACGGCCAACCGACAACTGAAAGCAAATGTCCCATCTGGTGAACATGTGTTGAGTAACGTCGGCTTTTCCTGTTCCCTTTCCTCGTCTCTCTCTCATCTAGTGCCAGTCCACTGCTAGAATGGCTTCATCATCATCAAACAAGCGACAAGCTCAATTCCTGCAGTTGAATGAAAAAATGAATTGAATGGAATTAATTAAAATGAACTGAAATTATATTATATTTAATTAAATCAAGCAAAATTTAAATTTAAATTAATTGATTCATGAAATTAGATTTTTTATTATTTTTTATCTTGTATGACTCATGGTAAACAAAAAAATTAATTGATTTTGATTTTTCAAATGTCTCATTATAAATGGAGATAATTTGTAATTGAAATAAAATGCATTCCTGAACGCTTCTTGATTGTAGTCAAAATCGATCCATTGGCTTGGGCAAATATGATAAATCTAAGAATAATGTTCACTTCATCACAAGGTTAAAGGGACTTAGTAACATTGTCCAAATCCTTAAAATAAAATTCTAATTCTAGGGGTTCCCTTTAACCATGTTGTATTCGTATTAACAATAAAATCATGGGACAGGTTTCAGTTTTTCAAATTTCCCTTTCGTTACAAAGATATGTATGATTGAAGTATTCAGATAAGAAAAACTCTGGGCGAGTTTTTCTTCTGTGTACAAAGTGAGTGCAGTGAGTTACTGAATATCACTTTGCATTTTCGCTCATTACTTGGCCATACAATGTCCATTTGACTTGAAATTTTCACACAATACCCTGTGGACATATGAGATAACAACAATATATACATTGCATCAACCATTCATCACTTTTTGCACATGTCAACAAAGTTACTAGATCCCTTTAAGAGTGCTCTTAACTGCCTGTACTCTGAAACTATCAAACATCATTCAGAAATATCTTACAATTATATTGGTATATATGGGTCATTTCACCAGGTTGGGACATGATGTGTGATATATATGCTTTAAAAAATGTATGTATCATCAAAAGTACCATTGCTTTTGATTCAGTTATTTTATGTAACATTCACCTTTGGGTGTGCAAGTAATTTACAAAGTTTGAAGCCATTCCAATGTGTCTTTAGAAAACTATGATAGATAATGTATCAAATCGGACGTAACATGACACGGTGTCATGTAAAATCATGTTACGTCACCATTTCACTTATTTACATTTTTTGTACCCTTACATTGAGAATTATTCAAAATCATTTTGTATACTATTTACAAGGCATGTATTGTACCAAAATAAAGTTTAATTATGGTAGTCAGTGGCTAAATAAAGCAGTAATCACAGATTTTGTAAATTTGACGTTTTGACGTAAAATGACACCATGACTCTCACATTTTCTGTTTTTTTTCTGCTAGATTAGGACATTTACTACCATAACAAAGGTTTTTCTTGTTGCAGTATGTGTCTTATAATAAGGACACATAAGTTTGCATTCTGAATACTATTGTTGTATTCTTAATGTCAAAAAAATAAAATGTAAATTTTCATGTCACACTTAATTTACATTG
Organism: Echinarachnius parma; assembly: GCA_037951105.1. Taxonomy (NCBI): domain Eukaryota; kingdom Metazoa; phylum Echinodermata; class Echinoidea; order Clypeasteroida; family Echinarachniidae; genus Echinarachnius; species Echinarachnius parma. Next base: position 99,499 of record JBAMJV010008192.1, read on the forward strand.
ATTTTTTGCCTTTTTGGGGCCATTTTAAATACAAAAATGCAAAATCAATATTATGTACTTATTAAAAGACACAAATTGCAACAAAAAAAAATTCTGTTATAAATGGTAGTAAATGTCCTAATCTAGCAGAAAAAACAGAAAATGTGAGTCACGGTGTCATGTTAGTCACCACGTCAAATTTACAAAATCTGTGAACTGCTTTATTTAGCCACCGACTACCATAATTAAACTTTATTTTGGTACAATGCATGCCTTGTAAGAAGTATACCAAATGATTTTGAATAATTCTCAATGTAAGGGTAAAAAAATGTTAATAAGTGAAATGGTGACGTAACATGACACCGTACAGATTTGATACATTATCCATCATATTTTTCTAAAGACACATTTGAATGGCTTGAAACTTTGTCAATTACTTGCACACCCAAAGGTGAATGTTACATAAAATAACTGAATAAAAAGCAATCATACTTTTGATGATACATGTCATGTCACACTATCATGCCCCAACCTGGTGAAATGACCCATATATGACAGTCTTTAATTAATCTCTGGTATAGAAAATGGAAAAAAAAACATATATATGCTATAAACTAAAGTCTAAAGATGTTGTATTTCAAGGTCTGGCATTCTCTACCAAGATCTGCCAACAACATGACAAATAGAAAATGTTGAACAGATGATCTATCCAATTGCAAAGAGCATCCATTCTTTGTGTCATGCCGTGGGCACATCTCGGTAGAGAATGCCAAAAGTTTATAAGGGTAGGGTGTCTGATACAGGGTGAATCTTATGACCCCAAAATATGCTGATTCACAAGCCAAAGGTAGTCCCTTTTTTGCTTCATTTTCAAGGCGATCCTGCTAAGTGATCAGATTGTCTTAAAATTGTATAAAGCGCAACACATATATTTAGGGATTAAACATGTCCCCTATGGCCCAGGGCTCGACACTCGCACTGGCCCGCTGGCCCGGGGCCAGTGAAATTGCACTTCGGGCCAGCAAAAATGTCAAAAGACATATTTTGGTGGCCCGATCGGGCAAGCAGATTTTCAACCTGACATTGACAAAATTAGAAAAATCTTGTTTTCTTCCATGTTACTGTATTCAAGATCAACTATAATCGTGAATATTTGATCAGGAAAGAATGATATTTTGAATAGTAAAAAGTTTACTCATGAAATACAATTTTCAGGGCCAGTAAATTTTTCTTTCGGGCCACCAGAAAAAAGGTGAGTGTGGAGCCCTGCCTATGCGCTTAAATTCTATTCATGTTTGGCATGTTTTGAAAGAGTATTTTCTTGGCTATCTTTTGCACTATGGCAAATCGCTGTACACAGATAGAGCAAATCCTGGCAAAAAGTGGCATACCTTTTGTACCTGTACTCTGAAGGGCAAATTTTTTTTTATTTGGCTGTAACTTTTTTTCTGCAAATTTTTGAAAGGTGGACGGTATACCAACTTGTTTTGAAATTGAATCCTACAATGAATCAATTATAGCATGTTTCAAGGCTGTAAGATGTTCATGTAAAAATGGACACTTCAAACCGTTTTCCCATCTCTAGGCATTTGCATTTGGCCAATGAGCAGCAAATATCAATTATCCGAACGAAAAAACATCAGAGATACCAATTTGACCATACTGTGAAACCCTTCTCTTGATTGACTGGCGTCAGTCTGCGATTCCCCATTCAACACCCATTTGAAATGGATTTCTACCATTTTGAATTTTTGTCAACTTTTTTGCAATTCTGGGATGATCCCAAATAAAATGGACTACAAATTTCATGGAAAAAAAAAAGAGTATTTATAACATTTGCTATATTTCCATCTGGCATTCAGTTCATATTAAAAATGATAATGACTTTTTAGCAAGCCCCAGCTGCCCAGAAGCCCGGGGGGCACTCATGTATAATGTAAGACGGGTATGTGCCGCTTAAAAGAACCCCGTTTTCACACCCGATTGCCGCTCTAAAGATACCCCATTTTCAAAAGTTGCCGCTCCATAGACCCCCGGAATAACTTGGCTAGGTAGTTGAGTAGCCTCAAGTCCATTATTCTTCTTCTAGTCAGCTCCTTGACCACCATTTGAGGGTTTCCGTAGGTCTTTGGTAGCTCCAAGTTCATGTATTTTGCCCGTATTTGGTAGTTTAAGTCTGCTCCTTAGTCCCCTTAACTCCCGTTTCAGGGTTTTTGTAGCTCCAAAGACCCTATATTTTGTGCTTGTAGACAGCTCTTAAGACCCCTATTTCAGATTTCCGTGCGGCACACCCCCGTCAAAAAATAATTCGAGTGCCCCCCCCCCCCCCCCCCCCCCGGGCCCAGAAGACTCAAAATGTACGTTGTCCGTGACCACTTTTTTGACCCATTTCCTCCTAAAATGAGATGAATTCTCAAACTTTAAAAGTCAAAGATACTCAATTCAAAAAGTCACACTTCACAACATAACAGTATTACAGTCAACAACAGACACAAACAAATCAGTCAGAATTACAGACATTTGATGATTTGGCTTGCAATATCATGTCTTTATTCATCAGCATCAAAATGAAATGCCATACAAAAATTACAAGACAGTCAATATGATGAACAATGAACACAATTTCACACATTATGAAACAAGATTTTACCTAAAAAAATGATGACTGAAATAAACGCAGAACAGGCCAATTACTAATCAGTCACACACACTCAAACACTGAAACAGCACACCTGCAAAAGCTGCAGCTTCATGCATGCATTCGTGATTCACTACCCCTCGTCTTGCCGTGTGCTGACGGGGAACGCTCGGCCTCTTTCACCCGTGCGTGGCCGCACAGTGGCCAATGCAAAAAGCTGTCACATTTTTATCGCACATACCAATCAATTTATCAACCAAAAGAAACACTTATTGAACGTATTCACTGCAGTCAATCTGACATATACATATTCACATTCATTCACAGATAAAGGTGTGCATTATTTTAGCAAAGGACTGGAATCTACTTACCTTTAGCTTGAACAAAATGTTGGCTTCTTTCGTCTCACGTCGGACTTGTCAGTGTCACCATCTTGTTAT